>CAUYQU010000815.1:0-43738 GCA_963574635.1 Cheracebus regulus
CCGCCCGGGGTCACCCAACCGGCTACCCCCAAACCACCTCCCCAAAAAAAAAAAAACTTAACACAAACTAAACCAACGCAATTTTTTTTTTTTTTTTTTTTTTTTTTTTTTTTTTAATGCTTAAAGGTGATAAAGAAGACAGGCCCAAGGAAGAGAAATATGTTGGGGAGAGGCCCTTTCTCTCTACCTTTAGGAAAGGGAAATTTCTAGTTTACCTGTTGGGGTTTCCTATTCAGAAAGGTGTTCTATGTGGAGTGAGGAAGGTGGTGAAACCCCATGACTTGAGCCTCAAAGGTCGATTCTCATAGGACCTCCTGGGGAAAGGACCCCAGAGAAGCAGCGAATTCCATACATCACCCCGTCACCTTTCTCAGCCTCGAAACGTCAAGGGAGCCGGTCCTTGGGAAGAGCTGCGTTTGCGGAAGGACGGGTCAAAGAGGGTGTCCTTCCAGCGGCCCTAGATGAACTTGGGGAAGGGGCTGCAGCCTTCTGGGCCTGTTCCCTCCGCGTGGCTGTTCACCCGACCGCCCCGGACCATCCCGAACGGGTCGCTGCCCACCGGGCTGTGGTCCTCGGCGCTCAGGAGCTCCTGCGAGCAGGAGGCCGGGGCCGGGGTCATCCGGACCCGGGGCTTCAGCACGTTCAGGGGGTCTAGCTCCGAGTTGTCCTCGGCGCTCCGGGTGTGCCGCCGCGGTTTGGGGGTGTTGAAGTGAATGAGGGGGATCTCGTTCCTCCGGGACAGGAACTGGGAGTACGGGGGTGGGTTCATGCCTGGCAGGAAGGCCCTCTTCGCCCGGCCCAGACTGACCAGGAAGTGATGCTCAGGAGACTGGTAGACGTCGTACCCGTTTTCCAGCCTCTGGGGTCGGAACCTGCAGTCCTCCGGGTTGAAATAGTGCTGCAAGGGCAAGAGCGAGCCGCGTGAAGGCGGGCCGTGGGGGCCCCACGGGGCCCCACCCACCCCCCAGCGCCTTCCGGGGCCACCTGCTGGTGCCCGCCAGCCTGGAGCCCTGCAGCGCCTAGGGCGTTGTTCCCTGCTAGGGTGAGGTGGTTCTGACTATGCGGAAGCAGGACGGCTCCTGCGTTGACAGACCGCGACCTCTGGGGTCTGCGCTCACTGCCTGGAGGCCCGGGCTGGCCTGGCCTGGGGTTTTCCTGGAGTAGGCACCACCTCGTCCTTCCCGCCCTCCACCTTTTCCAAGCCTCTGCTGGCTGAAAGTTGTCTTGGCTTTGTCTCCTTACTGGAGAAAGGAGACGGGATGGAGTTTATAGGGGCAGACATGAATGAGGGCATTGACATCAGAGAGATGGTGTGGTACACGGAATGGAGACATGAACTTTGCTGCCAGAGGAGCTGAGTTTGAGTCCCTACCACCAGCACTGGGTTTTACTGAGTGCCCCCACGAAGCCCTTTGCATGTTATTTCTTATAATCCCCAAACTCCACACAGTAAGTAGTTTACAGACCAGGACTATCTACATGCCTAGACGGGTTCAACAGATGTTTAGTTAGTTATCTGTATTTCAGTAGCTGTTCAACAGATTTTCTTTTACACTACTCTAGCCAGACACTGTTGTAGGGGCTGGGATGCAGCAGAAAGCAAAACAGAAAGTCTTTGTTCCTGCGGAGTTTCTAGTGGGTATGAGTAGTAGTAAGAGACTCCTAAGATAAGCAGTCCACTAGTTTACTATCTCAAAATTCTCTCAAAGAGGCCAGCAGCCTTTAGTTTGGGAAATCCTTTGCTCACCAATCCGAGCGAATAGCTATCACAATTGGGGCAGGGGTACTTAATTAAAAATCTTCAACTGGAGGGAGCTCCACAGGTCGTGTGGTCTATTCCACTTCACTTTTTCCAAGTGAAAATGCTGAAGTTTGGAGAAGTGAGGAGATTTACCTAAAGTCACAGCTAGTCCCAGAATCAAGAGGACACCAATGGCTTTTCACTCTTTCTAATGTACTTTACAATGTGAATTGACATGACTTGAGGACCTGTGACTGCACACCAGGGCCTGTGCTAGATCCAAAACAGTACGAATGGGCAGTGCAGTCTCGGAGCCAAGAGCCTGGGGTCTAGAGCCTGATGGCCTAAGTTCAAACCCCAGCTATTAAACTGAGCATTCAATACTTAGACCACATGAAGTACTCAGGGGAAACAGGTCACCAGAGTACAGTACAAATGGAACTGTTAAGCTAGAAAAGTCTATGTCCTGTCAAAAAATTAGATAATTCTTTGCAAATGGCAACCAACAAAAAAGGAAACTCACTGATCCAAAAATGTTGCCTCTGAAATCCATGCAGAGGTATCTTCTGCTCATCACACCTGTAATCACCACAAAGCCAGCATCCTCTGATCTGATCATCAGGGCACCTGTGGAGAAAACCATGCGGGACAAAGATTCATTGCACATCCAATTCCCACCTTTAAGCACCTCCTGAAAACCCACCTTCATGAAACCTCCCTGGACTGATTTTAAGGGTGGTGATGACTTCAACACCCTTAAATTCAGCCTCATTTCTACATATTCAGCCTCTCTTCTGACATCCTCTCTTAACCCCAGCACACATATAGTCGTTCATCTCCTGCTTCATCTTGTTGCCTCTGTGGGGCACTCTGAACTCCTGACATTCATCTACAAGTGCTGAACACATGTTCCTCTCTCTCTACCTGGACTGTCTTTATTTTCTCCATTGCCTTGCTAATACCTTTGAGTGTTTGTGGTGATAGTTACATTGCTTCATGCCTTCTACTTTGTGATTTTTAAATCCATGCTGAGATGGCCAGGTGCAGTGGCTCACACCTGTAATCCCAGCACATTGGGAGGCTGAGGCAGGCGGATCATGATGTCAGGAGTTCTAGATCAGCCTGACTAACATGTTGAAACCCCGTCTCTACTAAAAATACAAAAATTAGCTGGGTGTACTGGCATGCACCTGTAATCCCAGCTACTCAGGAGGCTGAGGCAGGAGGATCGCTTGAACCTGGGAGGCAGAGGGTGCAGTGAGCTGAGATTGTGCCATTACACTCCAGTCTGGGCGCCAGAGCAGGACTCCATCTAAACAAAACCCATAAATCTATGCTGAGATATCTTTCAAGGATCCAGCTTGTCCATAGAGCCTGATTCTCCACCTGGATGTATGTGTAATTGTCTAATACATCAGTCAACATCCAGTATGTGTACAGAATGTTATTACAGTTGATCTTCCTCTTCCTTCTCTAGTTATTGAAGTCACTCATTCTTCAAGATCAGGCTCAGGCATCACCATCTTTATGAAGACTTTCCTCATCTTTCCATTCAAAATCAGCTGTTCTTTCTTCTCAGCTCCTCAGGACAATGACTTCACCTCTATTATAGCATGTACTCCATTTACCTTGCTTTAACTAAGTTTACCTAGTTAGTGCTTTCCTTAGAGTGAGCTACTTAGGAGAAGAGGGTATGACTGCTTATATATGTTATATCGATATGTTATATGTTAGAATCGATACCAGTGATGGATGGAATTTTCTTCTGGGGCTCCTCTTGGGTTTGTTCTTTGTCATCTTCTCACTTGGTGGTGACCCTCCTGGTGCAATCCCTCATGGACTTTCAGGGTCCTGTCTCAAAAACTAGTCTCCGA
This sequence comes from Cheracebus regulus, assembly GCA_963574635.1. Classification (NCBI taxonomy): domain Eukaryota; kingdom Metazoa; phylum Chordata; class Mammalia; order Primates; family Pitheciidae; genus Cheracebus; species Cheracebus regulus. The sequence goes on from CAUYQU010000815.1 coordinate 3,616, forward strand.
CAAGGTCCTGAAACTCAGTCACACTACCTACATCTTAAGTAATTGATAATGGCTTTAAGTGTGCTTTCTGTTTTGTGGCAAGGCATAATCAGACTATATACTAGTGTAACATGAGTGATAATTCAGCAAGACTTCTGCCCCAAATGTTAAATTACCTGACACTTTCTGTTAAAAATCATTACTTTAGGTCTTTGGGGTCACTTCCAGTTGCCTATCATAGAATTTCCAGGTGCAACTCATCTGACCTCATAGTCCCCAGGGAGGCAGCTAGAATCCCATGCAGGATTTCTAATTTCTCTTCTGCAACCATAGCTTGGAGAGGCTGTAAATGCCCAATATCTGTGCCTAGCAAGTGATGGAAACTTGTGGGGTGATTTAAAGTCCAAACCTCCTCTCCCACCCCGTATAGGCTCAATATAAGGATCTTTGAGAAAGTAAGCAGCAATAATTACTAGCTGAGTAGAAATCATGATAGGGACTGAAATTAGAATGACACAGAGCAGAGCGAATGAGGGTGGAGACAATCCCCAGGAAGCTGAGAAAGGAAGAGGACCAAAGAGAAGCTACTTAGTTTCAAAGTTTGGCTGAGGGGAACCTTGAGGGGAGCTTCCAGAAAGTGGACTAGGGTATGCCAGCCGCAAAGGATGCTGAAATTCCTCCACGGTGGTGCCTGCCTGTGTGTCTCAAATGTATGGCTGGTTTTGTGGTAAACCTTTGGAGAAACATAAGGAACATGTAAGAAATGGTTTCTGTTCTGGTGACTTTTCAGTCTAATTGGGGAAAAAATCCATTTAGTAGTGGTCTTTGAGTGGTTGCACTCTAAGCACTTTACATATTTTAAATTCTCAAAACAAATGTTATATTGTTGGTGCTAATTACTATTATTATTAGTAGTAGTAGCAGCAATATCCTAATTTAAGGGATAAGGAAACTAAGGATTGAAACTCAGGTCAGAGACATCTTCTTCCTGCTACCCGGTAGCAAGCCTCTAGCAGAACTCACTAGGAGTCTGAGAAGACACCATCAAGTGCTGAAATCCATGCTGCAGGCAGTGAGGACAAGGAGTCACGACGCCGAGGGCTCAGGGCAGAGGCACTGAGCCAGGCGCCAAGAACCAGGGGACTTAGATTCTGGTTCCAACTGTGCCACTTGCTAACCTTGCAGCCTTGGGTGACTAGCCTCAGTTTCCTCAGCTGTGAAATAGAACAATAGCTATCCTGCCTACTTCACAGGGTGACGATGAGAATCAAATGGGATAATGGTGGTAAAAGTGACACGAGCAAATAGAACATCACGTGGCGTGTTCTGACCTGCCGTTTATGCCGGGCCCATGCCTTGACAGGCATGCTGGCCTGATGCTTGGGGTCAGTGTGGGCACTGCGTATGGCACACACGTTCCTGGTCTCCAGAGCCAGCCCCCCTAGAAAGCATCCTGCAGGGTTGAGGAACTGTGAGCAACTGTTACCGAGGGCACACAGACTCTTGCATCAAACAATGTGGGCCAATGTGAGAGCTTAGAAAATGACAGAGAGTCAGAGTTTCTTTCCTTTGCACTTTCAAAAGGCATCTTTTCGCAGTCTGCACAGATTCAAGGGAGAATTTTGGAGAATGAAGGAACAAATGACTGACTGCTGGAGCCAGCAGCCCTGCTGGAGCTAGGCAGGCTTAATGGACTTTGTCTTCAATGACGGAGGTGTTTCTATGTGTGTGACCTTGGAAGACCATGGGGTTTGGGGTCAAGATTTCCTCTAGGGCTTTTATAGTTGTGTGACCCTTCAGCCGGTTAAGTTCTTTAACTCTTGTTTTTTATATGTAAAATGAGGTTGGCAGAAACATTTACCTCATTTGGTCATCTTGAAGACAATGAAATAATGTTTTTATCCTTTAGAAAGCACTAGCCAAATGCTAGTAATTTTTACTATTACTGCTTTGCCTCAACCTCTGCTTATACAAGTAGAAAATTATCTACTCTGTTCTACCCTTATGGCCAGTAAGTGATAAATAAGATGATGGCAGTGAAGTGCTTTGAGCATCTCAAAAGAAAAATGGATGAAGAAGGATTAAGGAGCCCAACGGTAACTCAGCTTCAAGTAAAGAAAGCTCCTGTAGGGAAGATGGAGGAAGTGAAAATATCAGGATCTAGGAAGTGACACAACCAGGGGCAATAAGCATCTCTCTTCTGCTGTTTCCATATAATGAGGATAAAGAGGAGTCAGAGGATGGCCTTGTTCATGGAACAGGTGATATGGACATCTAAGGGGTATTTTAGCAGTGCTTGTGAGTCTCAAGGGAGCTTGAAGCATCTGGTATACAGTAATTTCATTTTGTCAAGTCCAGTGACCCAAAGATGGGGTGTGCACTCAACTCTTAGGAATTTATTACAGCAAAATAATAAAATGAACCAGATTTTACTAGAAATATATAATTAGGAGGGGAAAAATACATCTTACATTTTAGGTTTCCGTCAGTGTAAAAACATCACTTTACAGTCACTGATGAGGTCATTACAGATCCTTCAGCAGACATTTAATTAGTCGTGTTTCTTATCTACGTGCATTAATCTTTCCTCTTTCTTTTAGGTAATTTTTTTTTTGAAATGGAATCTCTCTCTGTCACCCAAGCTGGAGTGTAGTGGTGTGATCTCGGCTCACTGCAACCTCTGCCTCCCAAGTTCAAGTGATTCTCCTGCCTCAGCCTCCTGAGTAGCTGGGATTACAGGCATGTGCCACCACGCCGAGCTAATTTTTGTATTATTAGTAGAGAAGGGTTTTCACCATGCTGGCCAGGCTGGTCTTGAACTCCTGACCTCAAGTGATCCTCCCTCCTTGGCCTCCCAAACTGCTGAGATTATATGCATGAGCCACCACACCTGGCCTCTTTTGGGTAGCTTTTAATGGTAGTGTGTAATTTTTTCCTGTGCTACTCCCTCCCCCAACCATAATACACACAACAATTGATTGAACAGTACAGAAAGTTATCTATATAAACTAGGAAAAGTAGATCTCCCTCCCACTACCCTGACCTTGAGTTCCCCTCCCCACATTCATGTTTAAGTCTTTAAAGATGCAATGTTTAGCTAGTGCTATGTCTAAGAAAACAAAATCACATTTCTATTTTTAAAAATCTGAAGTCAGTTCAATTTATTTTGCTGCTTCTCAGTCATTTTAATTCACTCCAATTAGCATTCAGTGATCCCTTGGGGACTGATACCAGGTGGGCTTTCAAGGAAAAGGTCTACAGTCTAAACTGCCAGCCCAGGAGGTTAACTCTTCACACTAATTCCCCACCATAGCCAGCCTGTTCTGTTCTACCCTAATTCTTGTTTGGGAGGAAACGTCTTTAGGGAGTTCATTTCAGCAATGGGATTCCAGGATTTGAGACAAGTTGTATAAACATTCTCTAGTTGGATGCAGCCCTTTCCATCTAAGAAAATCAAAATAATTTACCATAATCTACTATCCTACATTTTAAATCACATACAGTCTTGAATTGGAGGAAGGGTGGTCCCTCCATGAGAGGTGCAAAATTGTATTTCCTAAAAGTCTGATAGTGAGCTGGGTGACAAGGCAGGATGACAGACTACAAGGACCTTGAAGAGTTGTGTCTTACTTTTCAGTCACAGAGCTTGGTTTAATGCCAGGCACATTGTAGATCCTACTAAATATTTATTGAATAAAATGAACAAGACTTCAGATGCATCAAGCATAACCAGATTTGATTCAAATTTTTGCCACAAGATTCAAACTTGGTTTCCATGATGTTGACTCCTGAGTCTTACTATATCCTCTGGAGTTCTGGAACCTGTCTGGTACTTGGAGAGAACTTTTCTCCCTCCTTTTATCTCCCATCAACATGCATTTAGCACTTAAGAGGTTTAAACTGTTAACTTTTCATGTTATATATCTTGCAACCAGGTTTAAGGACCTTTGGTTCCTAGAAGAATAAATGCCTTGCACACAGCAAAATAATTAATTAATTATTTACAATAAAGGGCAAAACATAATTCCTATGTTTTCTTTGGTTAGAGATTGTGATTACTTTTTCTTTCCTTTAATTTGATCTATATTGAATCAGTCTGCATTTTTCTGTATCCTTAGAGATGTTTTCACATGGCTTCCTAAAATAGAAGATCCAGTCTTTTTCAACAACTATCCCCGCTTCCACCACATTACCCCTTATATAGGTGCACGCAAATGGGCCCTCATTTGAATCATGGCTAATGGATTGATTATTGTGGATTGTGATCCAACTCTCCACAAACTTGATCTTTAAAAACATTCCAGTTGTCTCATGTGGCCAACCATCTGACTAGATTGACTTGCTACTGATTTTCACCTTTCAATTTCTCAGAGAAGAATTACCAACTCATACTGGGTATCTGGGTATCTGAAGCACCCATTAAACCTGTTGGATGGATGAATGCATGGACAAATGAATGGGGGGTTGGATTGTGTACCTGGCCATTCTAACCAAGAAAATTCTGTCTTTAATATATTTTTCCAAGAATTTTTATAAGGCCAAAGTTGGAAAGAGCCCCCAGATTTATCTATTACAATCTGGGTAGGACCCAGGAATCTTCCTCACAGTCTCCCTAGTTAACCCAGTCCAAAGTCCATGAGCTGAAACTTAGTGTCTGTTGATCTACCTGGCTTCTTTTTCTCTTAGCCTCCTTGCTTTTCTGTACATTTTTTGAATCTTTTGACAGGGCAAAGGGAACATGGCTCCTACTCTGGGAAGGGCTTTAGTTGAAACAGAAATTATTCATGTTGAGAAAAACCAGCAAATACTAATTAGGAGAGTGACAGAATCTTCCCCTAAAATTTAAACACACACACACACACACACACACACACAATAAGACAATAAGACAATAAGTGGTTCTTGGGCAGAAAGCTAGGAAGGTTGGTTGGCTTAGCCCTCCAGTCTAGTCCCCTACCTCCCCAAGCCCCCTGTAGATGGACAACAGGGGTGCTCCCCCTTCTTCCCAGCCTGAAGCCCTACTCACTGTAGATGGTCTGATGGGGTGTGCCATCCACATGGCCATTCTTGTGGATCTGCAGGTGGTAGCTGTTCCTGGCTGTGGCTGTGTACAGGTGGATCAGGCCACCCCAGCTGGAGGCGAGCAGTGGGGAGGCGTTGGGATAGGCTCTGAGGACGCTCATGCTGCAGACGCTGCACAAGGCACAGACCCAGAGCCTGAGGCGGGCCCCCAACATCGTGCTCTGCTCTGAGTGGCTGGAGCTGAGATTGGAACCTGACACTCCTGTCGGGCCTCTCCTGGCCCAGGCCTTTTCCTTCTCCCTTGCAAGTAGCTGGTGTGAGGATCCTAGACTGGATTCCCTCCTTTTTGCCATCAGACTTTTAAAGGGTAGCAGTGTGACATCAAACAGGAAAAACTCCACTGTCCACATCCTCTGTGTTGTAATCAGCCCATTGAAAGAAAGTGCAAAGACCCCGGAGGCACACGGAAGGCACGTCGGTTCCAGACACACACACCCCTCAATTTCAAGCCAACGCTCCAAAAAATGAATGACGTGTGGGCAAAAGTTATCTGCCACTCTGGGCTGTCTGTTGACCTGTCCCACTTCCATCAGGAAATGTGAAGGCAGCCAGCGGTTCCCAAAAAAAATCCAGCTTCAGTCAAGCAGTCAACCGACTCTTAGGCAATTAATCTCCCGTCGAATGTACTTATTTTGGTTTTCTTTAAATTCCAATCAGCAAGTATGTATCCCGTGCTTAATCTGTGAACAGCATCTGGTGGGTAGCTTGCAGGATATAGAGATACATGACACCGTCAGGAGGACGGCATCCTCTGAGAACCCCCCACTTCATGAAAGATGGGAGCTGGGAGCAGGGGCACAAAAACCAAAGTTGCCATTTGGGAAGATTTTGAAATGGAAGAGAAAGAAACAAGGCCTCGAGGTCACTGAAAGTGCCAAGGTTCGCTTTCTCAGTTGCCCTGGTTTGGACTGTCAAGGGCAACTAAACTCGTCGTCTCTCCAACAGTAAGGAGACTCATTCAGAGACCTCATGAGGATGGGAAAGGCTGCTGGCTGAGCATCGGGGATCTGAGCCTCAGGACAGGGTGTCCCCACACTTAGTGTCTGTCCGTGAGTGCTCAGCCTGGCACTGGATGCCTGCCTGCAGGTGATGTTTAGAGTGCACCCTCCGGGAAGCTACACCTGATGTCAGGGAAATAGTCCTGGCACATACAGTCTAAAGGGGAGCAGGCTACTGAAACACATACCTGAAAAAACACACAAGGAGACTGCTGCTCTTCTAATTTCCCATGTGCTGAGTACATGCCATGTACAGGCATCAAGCTAGAAATCATGTACAGGTAGATACAGGAGACAGCAAGATGTGATTCCTACCTCAAGGAGCTCAAATTGAATGGAGGAGGCAGATAAAAATAAGTAACTGTAATACAAAATGAGTGCAAGCCTACAGGTATAGACAGAAAGAGATGGCATTTGTTACCTTACATTTACAGCTTTTTAAAAATAGTTTACAAAGCATTTTCACATCTGTTAGCTCATTTGAACCTCACTGCCACTCTGTGAGACAGGCACACCATGCATTATCAAGATTTTAATACTTTACATGAAGAAATGGAGATCTTAGTGTTTGCATGTCCAAAGGCACAAAGCAAATAAATGGTAGAGCCAGGACAAAGGCATCTCATTCCCTAGGCTGCTTCTCCACAGAATCACAGCAACAAGTAACGCTCGTGGAGAGCGTACTCCTCCACTTCCTGCTCCAAGTGGTTTAATCGTGGTAACCCATTTCATCTCCAGAATAACTCTTTGAGGAGATGCTGTTATTTTCTTTATATAGATCAGGAAACTGATGCACACAGTTTAATCAACTTGCTTAGAGATATAAAGCTAACGTGTGGAAGAGGTCCAAACCCATGCGACATGTTAGAGCTAGAGCCAGGAGAGCTAGGAGCTTGGTAAGAAAGTGCAGGTGGCAAAGCACTCCTCTGTTAATTCTCTGAAAACCCAGGCTTTTGCCCAGGATGACTCTCTAGGACACATGGTGCTTGTCTCCCCAGAGTTGAATGAAAGAAGCGTGACATTAAATGTTTGCACATAAAACAGTCTTCTTTACTAATGGCCACAGAATGGATTATAAATATAGTGGCACATCTTAGCTACTAAAAGAAATAGCTAGCTTTCAGAATTGAGATGCAAATCACTTAGGAACACTTGCCCTGTGTTTCTTCTTCTGGTTGTGGAAGGTAAGGAGTTGGGAAGTAACTGCAAAGCAATCAGCAGCAACTGAGAACCTTCTCTGTGTAAGAGATGAAAGGGAGGAAGTGGCACTACACAGGCAGGACTAACTTCTCTAGGGGCTCGCAGTGTAACTGAGCAGGAAACATCTTGTTCAATACAAGGCACTGTGTGGGAGGAGCTTAATTACTAGGACCAAATTAGTGAAGATGTGGTACTATATTTATAAACTGTCCTGTGGCCATGACTAAAAAAGCCTGCTTTATGCATTAACGTTTAATGTCATACATCTTCTAAACAACCCTGGGGAAACAAGAACCATGTATCCTAGAGATTCACTCTGGGTAAAGGCTTGGGTTTAGGAGAGAGTCACAGAGGCGTGCTTTGCTGTCTGCTCTTTCCTAGTAAGCTCCTTCACAAACAATAAAGGTTGGCCAGGTGTGGTGACTCACGCCTGAAATCCCAGCACTCTGGGAGGCCAAGGTGAGCAGCTCACTTGAGGCCAGGAGGTCGAGACCAGCCTGGCCAACATGGTGAAACCCTGTCTAAACTCCATTTAGTAGAAACCCTGTCTCTCCTAAAAATACAAAAAATTAGCTGGGCATGGTGGTGCACACCTGTAATCTCAGCTACTTGAGAGGCTGAGGCAGGAGAATCGCTTGAACTGGGAGGTGAAGAGTGCAGTGAGTGGAGATTGCACCACTGCACTCCAGCCTGGGAGGTAGTGTGAGGCTCTGTCTCAAAAAAAAAAAAAAAATTAAAAACCAACAAAACAAAATAGAAGAAAGGTCATGGTGGGTGGATGCTGTGGTCAAGGAGGGCTTTGAGGGAAAGAGAGAATTGAGGGAGCTTTGTAGGATGCACAGGGAAGGGTTTTCCCCAACACCTGCCAAGGCATGATGGAGAGGGAGTGCAGGTGTCTCGGGATGAGTCCGCAGTCATTGGGTCATCCGCTTAGCTCCTGGAGGGACTGGGGAAGAGCTCCTCCCTGGCCACTTCAGCTTGTCTTCTTAGAAAAGAGAGCCCCGTGCCAGCTTACCCACGTCCAATGGCTCCCTCCAAGAAGAAGCCCTGAGTGCTTAGCATCTGGCTCTAATGGCAGAGTACAGCCCAGAGGAGTAGGTTTATTTCTAAGGAGGATGGGAGGAGAAGCTGCACTTCCCACTTGGAGAGAGTAAAGGAAGGTGTAAGAATCTCAGACTAATTCTCCCCATTTGAGATAGGGAAACACTGAGAGCAGAGATGAGGATTTGCCCATTGGAACACGTAGATGGCAGAACGTCCAGCTCCTGGCTGAACTCCCTGCTGATGGCTTCCAAATCTGGCTGATCACTGGAATTACCTGTTGAGCTTTAAAGCCATAATTGCCCCAGGACTAATCTTAGGCCTATAACTCGGCTGGACCAAAGGTAAGTTATTTGTACTTTGTTCAAAGCCACCACGGAGATTCTAATCCTCCACACCAGATGTGGCTGGTACTAAAGTACTTATCAATAAACAGGCGTTGAGCACCAACCACACATTAAGCACTGGAAATAGTATACAGAGAACAAGCCCCGCTTCAGTGGCTGGCTCAACTTTCCATTCCCTTTTAGGGCGTCCAGCCTAACTGCAGGTCAAGATGTAAATGGGCCTTTCTAGGGAATTTAGTACTGAATGCTAAATCAGTACCCTGTGCTGGCAAGCAGCCTTTTCCTTGAGCCCAGTGTGTGGTCTCCTCTGAAGCTTCAGTGGGCAAGAGAAGGGAGAGGCCAGGAGATGTCGGTTCCTGTCCTTTGCACCTAGAGGGCACTCCTCCGTCACAGTTCAGGTCCAAGGGTCTGGGAACCAGTGTGACCTTAGGAGCCCAAAGAGAAACACAGATATCAGCTGTGAGCAGGAAGCCCAGGGGAGGATGCCCCAGGTTTGTGCTGATTAGATGTCACTGTCCTTGGTTCCCAGGTAGCTACTGGAATGCAGCAGATAGGCTGGTCCCATGGCAGGTGGGGAAACCTGTTGTCTCCAGCCTGGCTTGGAAGCCCCTTCTCTGGCATCAAGGAATTCGCCCCAGGAGCTGTGCAGAAGCCTTCAGTCTAGTCTCTGCCTTTACACTCATAGAGTCAAGGCTCTTAGTATAGATCAGGGCCTTGCAGTGAATGGAGATCATGCCGCTGCACTCCAGAATGGGTGACAAGGTGAGGCTCTGTCTCAAACAACAACAATAACAACAACAACAACAAAAACCCAACAAAACAAAACAATAAAAGAAAGGTCATGGTGGGTGGATGCTGTGGTCAAGGAGGGCTTTGACCTCTATTCCAGCTGGGAATGGCGGCTCATGCCTGTAATCCCAACACTTTGAGAGGCTGAGGCGGGCGGATCGCTGGAGCCCAGGAGTTTGAGACCAGCCTGGGCAACATGGTGAAACCCTTTCTCTACAAAAATACAAAAATTAGCTGAGTGTGGTGGCGCATGCCTGTAATCCCAGCTGCTCTGGAGGCTGAGGCAGGAGAATCACTTGAACCTGTGAGGCAGAGGTTGCAGTGAGCTGAGATTGCACCACTGCACTCCAGCTTGGGTGATAGAGTAACACCCTGTAAAAAAAATAAAAAAAAAAATAATAAAAAAAAAAAAACAGAAAAAAGAAAAGAGAATTGTATTCCTACAAGTTCATTACTTTCCTTCATTTCCTGACTTCTTTATTTTTGAGACAGAATTTCACTCCTGTTCCCCGAGCTGGAGTGCAATGATGAGGCGATCTCGGCTCACTGCAACCTCCGCCTCCCAGGTTCAAGCAATTCTCCTGCCTCAGTCTCCTGAGTAGCTGGCATTACAGGAATGTGCCACCATGCCCAGCTAATTTTGTATTTTTAGTAGAGATGGGATTTCTCCATGATGGTCAGGCTGGTCTCGAACTCCCACCCTCAGCTGATCCACCGGCCTCGGTCTCCCAAAGTGTTGGGATTACAGGCATGAGCTACTCCGCCCAGCCTCTCCTGACTTCTTTTTATCAGCATCTGTTCTGCAAAGGTACTGAAGAAGATTATCTCACCCAGGTCATATTCACTCAATGTAAAGACTTGACAGTAATTTTCAAACAGTAACATCGGCTTCATTGTCCTTAGCTATGAGGAAAAAATGTGGGAGGAATCGAGGAAAAAGAAACGCTGGGAGATAGGAGAGAGGGTGGTCTCAGGGTGGTTTGCAGCTTTCTTTTCTTTTTGAGACCCTGGAAGGACCTGGCAGACCTCTGCTTCCTGTCCCTCCCCTCCTCCTGGGTCTGTCGCCACCATTTCGGTAACGACGTCCCTGCCTTCTTGCTTTCTCAGAGCATTACACGTCATCCAGACCTCCAGTGTTCAGGCAGATGGATATCTAAGCCATCCAGAACAAACGATTGTTTTTGTTTTGTCTTCTTGAAGTTCTCTGGAGAGGTGTCTCTATTCCTGTGTCTTATCTGAAAATGCCATCCCAGTGTCATCTTGACAGCCAAAACATGCTTCCCTACAGCCAATCTGATCCTCTCTTGCATCCACTCAATCAGCACATAACCTTTTATGGAAAGCCTGTTATATGGCTACTACCTTGTAAGAAATCTTTAGAGAAGTCTGAGAATGAAAAGGTACAGTCCTGATCTTTAGGAGGTTTGCAGTTTACTAGGCAGAATATTCTTTGCATTTATCCGGCACTTCACAGCCCATAAAGTACACTCACATCTATTGTCTCTTCTGATGCTCAAAATAGACCTATGGGCTGGGCTGGGAGGTGTCGGGGACGACTTTCCCAGGAGCATCCTGGCTCCCGACACGCACATTCCATATAGTAGGAATTTAAAGAAAAGAGAGGAAAAAAGCTTTATTTTAAAAAATCTGTTTTTATTAAAAAGTAAATTAATGCAGAAATGTGTGAAGTAAAAAGTGAACATCTAGTATAGTTTGTACCCTCTAGAAGTAAAATGTTATCAAAGACAAAATATTATAGGTTAGGTCATATATATATAAAATATACATTATATTTAATATGATAAAATACATTAATATATTGTTAATAATAGATTAAAATATATGTTAATAAAATATGTCATGTCAATAAATATTTAATAAAATATGTATATATTTCTATATTTCTAAATATGTATATATTTAACATTAGATGTTAATATTAAAGTGCATATAACATATATTTAAGTATATATTTAAATTTGCACTTTTATTTTAAAATTAAAAATAATTTGCATCTATCAGCCAGAAAAATATGCACTTTTAAAAGACAAAATTGAGGGCGTATCGTATAAGCCCACTTTGTCCATTGGAGTCTGTTTTGACCACTTTTCCAGGTCAGTATGCATATCTTTACTTCTTTCTTTTTAATTATTTCATTGTATGTGAGAGTGGTCAGCTCTTCTGAAAGCTTCATTTCCTTCCAAGCTGTGCCCCAGAGACTTTGCAGTGGTTCCGAAGACCACAGGAATTTATATTTACACAAATGTGTATATACACATACACACCCATTATGTACATGCGCATAGATTCATATATACAGATACATACACACATATACACATAACAATGGCCCTGCATAGGATGGCACTAGTGTCTGAGGTTACCACAGTTCTCTGCCATGTCAAGAACTTACCCCCGTTAGTCTAGAACCCATCCCTCCTGTAGAATCAATCTCTAATTCCCTTCTTTCCCTTCAAATGACATGTTCCAATTTCTCCTCCCCAAGACAAAATTTCTAGCTTATTTTTGTCATGGCAGCCTTTCCAAAATAAAGGCCCATGGGAGGGCTTGTCTTTAGGGCAGCCCTTATCCAATACCCTGGGGAAGGGAGCCTGGAACTCCAGCAGTCGGGGGACATCAAGGCCTTGGAAAGGGCCTCGAATTCACAGAAAATGTGGAGGTGCTCCTCCACGGTTCAGCTGGGGATGGTTTTCATTCCTGTCACTGTGGCCAAAAAATCTCCACACTTCCAGCGATCTCATAAAGACCACTGATAGTTGGTAATGACTGCCAATGACAAGGTGACAAGGATGGGTATAAAAGTGCGGTTTACTGAAGCCTTTGGAAAATAAGCCTCGATTTTCAAACGTGTAATGTAAAACTTTGCAACCTATTTTGGACTTAATACAGAGCATAAAGTTTTTATAAGAACAGGAAATGCTTGAGAGTATTTAAATATGCATATCTGAGTGTTTACTTAGAAGTTTAAAGTTGTTCAAGAGTATAAAACAGCTATGCTGAGCACAAGAATTCTGAAGAGTGAGGGTAAGTGAAGGGAAACTGATGCAAAAATGATGCAAAAAGAATGGCTGGATAAGAAAGAATGAATTCGTGTCCGTTGCAGCAAAATGGACGCAGCTGGAAGCCATTATCCTAAACAAACTAATGCAGACACAGAAAACCAAAGACCACATGTTCTCCCTTATAAGTGGGAGCTAAACATTGGGTACATATGGACATAAGACAGGAACAAGAGACTCTGGGGACTACAAGAAGGGAAGGGTAGGAGGGAGGAAAGGGCTGAAAAACTACCTACTGGGTACTAGGCTCACTACCTGGGTGAGGGGTTCAATCATTCCCAAACCTCAGCCTCACACAATGTGACCTTGTAACAAACCTGCACAGGAACCCTCTGATTCTAAAATAAAAGTTGAAAAAAAAAAAAAAAAAGGTCGGAGGAATGGCTGGAAACCAGCAGAAACAGAAAAACCAAAGGGCTGATTAACGGCAGGTGCAGATGAGAGAAGTCAGCCAGGAGCTAATTATGTCAGCCAATGACATAATTACAGCCAAGAGCATCGCTGGCAGGTGCCCTGCACAATGAGCATGGCCCCATAAGATGTTGGGGCTGAGGCTGATAGGCCGAAACTCTATAGGCTGTCATCAGTGGGTAGTTAGCTGCCGCTTGGTCCACAGCCTGAGACAGCTGCACAGTGAGGAGAACGGAGCACAGGGAGGAGACACAAAGGCAAGGACTGCAGCACAGGGATGTGTGGAGCAGTGGCATGCTTCTCTGTATGATGCTGTGGGTACATGGCACTAAGCATTTGTCAAAACCTGTAGAACTGTATGACCCAAAGGGTAGATCCTCATGCAAACGGTGGACTTCAGTGAATAATAATGTTTCAATAGCGTTTCATCAGTGAGAACAAATGCAAGATGTTAATAGGGGAAATTGTGTGTGTGCAGAGTAGGGAGAAGGAATATATGGGACTTCACACTTTCTCCTTAACTTTCCTGTAAACCTGTAACTGCTCTGAAAAATGGTCTATCATAAAAATGAGAACAAAATGGTGAGCACAATAAGCAAAACGGTGTTTGCTCAATAGGTGTTCAAAATGTCATCCCTGACTGGAGCTATTCATTCCAGGATCAGATCAGTGAGATGTGCTAAAACAGCCATTTCACTGTGCAGAGCCAGGTACCTTTCATTCCTTTAAAACAAGACAAAAGAATATTTCTCACCCGTCCCTCTCACATGGGTCAGCTTCCCTGCCAGAATCGGAGCTCGTTGTTTTTGGTTTAGATCTGTATGCGCAGCCTTGGGCAAGTTACTGCCCTCTCGCACTTGCTCTCTCAGCTTTGTGTTGGGAAGGTGGGGCGTGAGGATGAGATCACCTGGAAAGCTCCTCTCAGCTGCTGCAGTCTGGAGGTAGAATGCTGTCTTGTCATCCAGCTTCCCCAAACGATTTGCTTTATCAGCTGCTACACTTGACCATCTACACGGGAGTTACCCACCTTGCCCATGACTACTGGAAGTGTTCACATTCTCTGCTGGTAGATTTGTTTCTCTCTTTGCTTTGCTTCAAATGTCCACACTAGATTAGGGATAAACTTAAGGAAGGCATATTCCTTTAATCCAATATGTATTATTAGATTATATATTTTTATAATGTAATATTACAGGTACCTATCATAGCTCAACAGATTTCCTCAACAGCAAATCTAAATATATACATAGAACCTTCACCCTACCTCTCAAAAGGAAATACCAATGGCTTCCGTAATATTATGAAATCCATGGTCTTGCTATCTCAACTTTGGTGCCCATAACCACAAGCTCATTTTGCCGGGATAAAAAGCTATTAAAGCACCTCAGATGCCCTCAGCTGGGGAACCCTAGAAAACTGAAGGTCATAGCAGAACTTGAGAGCAAAGGCCGTTGAAGCCCAGGCCAGTGATCAATAGCTGCAGCCTCAACTCCCTTTTCCTTCCCTCTCACCCCTGCACCCCCTCACCCCCTCCTCTTTTCCGCCAACACACTCTTCTTCCTGGAAACCCTCTCCTGGCCTCCACCGCTACAGCTTGTAGGAGATAAGACATGTGTCTCACGGGTGGGGGAGGCCAAGCCTTTGTGAGTGATTTTACAAAAGGTTCACATTGGGTGATAAGAACAGGGTTATGACTGTTTTACTTAGATCTAAGCCAGGGAAGTCAGATTTGGGGAGAGGATGGGAAGAAGGGGACAGTTTCAAAGGAAGGTTTCTCGTGGAAGATTTGTTCATTTGTTCCCTCCCTCCCAAAACCCTACAAATATTCTGACTTCCAGGAGTAACTCAACTCTCCTTTCTTTCTCTTCTCCATCGCTTTTTACCCTCCAAGAAAAATGTATCTTTACTTTATATTAGAATGGTGATTTTTACCTTTTCCAAATACTTTGTAATGGTTGTCTCATAGAAATAGTTAGTTGGACAGGCACTTTCCCCAAACTGTTATTCCTACAGGTCGTTGTGAAGCCAAGGCTCCCTTTGGCCGGCCAGACTAGGGCATTCGTGATACTTACTGGAGGAACCAAGAGCCCCAGCCTCCCTGTTCCCACCCAGGGCCCCCTACGTGTCTTTGGGCCTTTCCCAATCAGAACCCCACCAGTGTTCTAAACTTGGGAGACTTGTATCCCCTTTCTCTGTTTCTCTCTTTCCTCTCCTGCCAATGCCCCGGAACCAAAGTGACCCAGGATTCTCTCCTCCCCACCTTCCTCTTTATATGAGCCATGGGAACAGAATCTGAGAGTTGGACATTGGGAATCCTGGGGGATCATCATCCTAGCCTGTTTTCATTAGGTTGGTGCAAAAGTAATTGTGGCTTTTGTCATTACTTTTAATTAATTATTTTTAATTTTTTATTACTTTTAATTAAATAAAATTAACTAATTAAAAGGATGCAGTGGTTCACACCTGTAATCCCAGCACTTTGGGAGGCTGAGGTGGGTCAGGTGTTCAAGACCAGCCTGGCCAATGTGGTGAAGCCCTTGTCTCTACCAAAAATACAAAAATTAGCTAGACATGGTGGTGTGTGCCTGTAAGCTCCAGGCACGGAAGGCTGAGGCACGAGAATTGCTTGTACTTGGGAGGAGCAGGTTGCGTGGGCTGACATCCAGCCTGGTCGACAGAGCAATACTGTCTCAAAATAATAAAGTAATGGCAAAAACTGCAACTTTTGCAGTGACTAATACAAGAGGGAAACTGAGCTCTCCAGAGTGATTTGCCCAAGGTTACATGGCCAAGTTGAGGGCAGAGCTTAGAATTAGAATCGGGTTTCTGCCCCTGAGCACAGAGACCCTTCCAACAGCCCTCACTACAGTCATTCATTTGAACACACTCACTGGAAGGGAATCAGCCACCTGGGCTTTGAGTCGGCCTCAGGACTAGCAGGTGCCTTTTTGTCTGCCCCATACAGGCATCTCAGCCCTCAGCTGTGCCACTTAGAGTATGGGTGCTGCAGGCTGGGCACGGTGGCTCACAACTGTAATCCCAGCACTTTGGGAGGCCAAGGCGGGCAGGTCATGAGGTCAGGAGATGGAGACCATCCAGGCTAATACAGTGAAACTCTGTCTCTACTAAAAAGACAAAAAATTAGCTGGGCATGGTGGCACGCACCTGTAGTCTCAGCTACTCGGGAGGTTAAGGCAGGAGAATCGCTTGAACCTGGGAGGCTGAGGTTGCAGTGAGCCGAGATCATGCCACTGCCCTCCAGCCTGGGCAACAGAGCAAGATTCCATCTCAAAAAAATATATAATAATATGGGTGCTGTGGAGATCACGGAAGCTGCATTGAGGAGCCCTTTGCACACAGACACTTCCTGGCCACCTTAGTCTGAGCACTGCCCAGGAAGCAGTGAAGCTTGACTTCCCATAACTTCATTGGCCCTCTTCTCAGGGACGTGAACTCCTTTTAGTGACTATGGGGAAGGTTTTGGAATGATTCCTCGCACAATTGTTTTGTCTCCAGCCCTGGTTGTTCCTGTACTAACTCACGTCACGCAGTGGCAAGAGCTGACACAGCAGTCCTGGAAACCACCTTCACCCTCCCCTCCGGAGGTCTCATTTCTAGCCTTTGTTGAGTACGGGGATTCAACTGGCAGAGGTGCTCCTTCAGGCAGGTCCAGCTCCGAAACCTGTGTGCCTCAGCCTCCCGTCACGGGTGCCTTAACCATTGCCTCAGCAAGATCATCTCCAGACTTAGAAATCGGGCTTTTAGAGTTAAAAATATATATATGGCCTCCTTTACAGATGTCTAAGAATTTGCGTCTTGGTTGAGGCATTCCAACAGTCTCTAGGGACCTCTATTATCCTCAGACTAATCTCACTTTTTCTGGGGGTAGGAGGGAATTATTATTATTATTTATTTATTTATTTGAGAAAGAGTCTCACTCTGTCGCCCAGGCTGGAGTGCAGTGGTGCAATCTCGGCTCACTGCAATCTTCGCCTCCTGGGTTCAAGCAATTCTTCTGCCTCAGCCTCCTGAGTAGCTGGGATTACAGGCGCATGCCACCACGCCCAGCTAATTTTTGTCTTTTTAGGAGAGACGAGGTTTCATCATGTTGGCCAGGATGGTCTCAATCTCCTGATCTCGTGATCCGCCCGCCTTGGCCTCCCAAAGTGCTGGGATTACAGGCGTGAGCCACTCGGCCCAGCAAATCTTCTATTATTTGTAATTCTAAGGTAGAGTTTCCTGAGGTCTATATCCTGGAAGCCGCCATGGTGGTAAGAGATGCAGAGAGGCAGGGACTCTGTCAGCTGCAGCTGTTGGAGTCTGTTCTGATGGATTGCCTCTGGAGTCAGGAGTGGCCTCTGTGCCCTAAAAGTATTCTAATTTTCTATGTGGGCTCTGATGTGAAAAGATTGGAAAGCTGTTGAACCAAGACCCACATACTAGATACAGTAGAATAAGAACCACAATGACAAAGTGCTTTTGTAGATCCACTCTGGCCTACATATAACCCCATGATGCAGGCCAGGGCAGTATCATAACATGGCATGTTTAAGTGACATGCCCATGATGACCTGTAACTGAAGCCGGGACCAGATCCTGAGCCACCAGTCCTGTGTAATGACATTCTTTACATTTGCAAATAACTTTCCTAACTGTACACTTTTTACAGAGCATTCTCATAGTCATTCTCTTACTCTCTTATTCTCTCTGCCCCAAACCCCATGAGCGATGAAGAATCCTCACCTTCCATTTGAAGAAACGGAGGCACAATCTGGCTTGCCTAAGACCATATACCTAGTATGTGGCAGAACTGGGAGTCAAATCCAGGTTTCCTTGCTCTGAATGCAGATCTTTGTCGATGGCACCACAGCCCTCTTCTATGAATGTTCCTGTTTTCAAGAACATATCTTCAGGACTGAAGCCACCAAGATGGGCACATGGTGGGCCAAGAGCAGGGACTGGGGGAGGGAGGGGAACTTGGCACACGGGGAACAAGTTCTATCCAGGAGAGATTTGGTATTTCTTTTCTGGGTGGGGGATGAAGGAGCAATGTGAGAGCCTTCGGTTCCTCTGCCTGCAGGGCTCAGCCAGGCTGCTGTCTACTCCTGTGTGCCCACTCAATTCCTTCATCCCAAACCATAGGGAAGGCAGTCATGCGTCCAAGCCTGGGATTCTGCCCAAGGAAGGAACAATGGAAACTCGGGACTGCAGAGGAACAGCCGTGTGTGTGTGTGTGTGTGTGTGTGTGTGTGTGTGTGTGTGTATATCCACACAGGCTGTCCAATCTGATTGGTGTTCAAAGGCTGCCCTAGAGGACCCAGCCCACCCTCTCAGGATGCCTGGGGCTTGTCACGCAGCCCACGTCAAGGAGCAGACATCCTGGTTCCCACTCACCTCGCTGGAGCCGGTGACCCAGGCCAGCCCACCACACTTGGGACTCTGCACATCCGGACTGCTGTTATCTCAGGATCCTGGGACTCCGTGGCTCCCCTGCCCTGACTCCTCCCTGCCCTGTGGACACGTAGCCACCACACACTTCTCAGAGGGCTATTTCTAGCCGAGGGGCCAGTCTTTCAGCCCCAGCCTGTCAGCTCCGGCCGTTTGTGTGCTGCAGCTGGGACGGGCGACCTGACACGTTGTGGGTTCAGCAGAATGCAGGATGTGGGGGCTTCCGGAGGCAGCATCCCCTCAGCCTGCTGGAGGTCAGGGTTGCTGAGATGTGGGGGTGGGGGACAGACAGGATGCTCCCGCCGCGTGGTCAGGAGGAGCTGGGTGTCTACGGGAGACGCTAGACCTCAGCCTCCTCACACCTCCAGCGGGTCTCTGGCCCTCAACAGCCCTTTTCCCAGAAAGAATCATTTATTTGTCTTTAGTAGAGCAGATGGTGAATAGCCCTGGGGTTGAATGCAGGCCCTGGGGTTGGCTCAGAAGTCAAACCATGCCCTGTACCAGGCGTACCATCTTTGTCAACTCACGTTGCTTCTCCTAGCCTCAGTTTCCTCATCTGTGGTAAAGGGAATAATAGTACCTGCCTTATGCTGTTGACAGGATTCAATAATATGACACGTATAATGCTTCATCTCACGGGAAGTGCTCACGGAAACCTGCTGGGTGTGGGCTCAGTGTTTATTGTTTTGTTGCCGTCGCTGCTGTTACTGTCCATTTTCTAAGCCCCAACCTCCAATCACAACTTCAACTCATTCCAACAAGGCTTTCACCTCCCAGCAGGATTTCTCACAGGTGGCCATCAGAATTACTGCTATTTCAGATGCCTGGCACATTTTAGGTGCTTTGTAAGTTTTCACCGAATGAAGGAATAAATTTTTCCCTTAGTTTGATATGCTGAAAAAACACTGAACTTGCAATTAAAACAAAAACCAAAAACAAAACCTTGGTTAGTCCTGAGCCATGTCACTTGGCCAGTGTTGTGATGTGGCAGAGGAAGATTGCTCAGTGTCCCTAAGTCCCCCATCTGTCACCTAAGGTCCTGGCTCCCACCCAGCCTCTTTCCTGGTAGGGAGGACAAATGTGTGCGGGGTTGGCACTGCTGTGTAAACCATACAGGGCTGTGCAGTTGAGGTTATTCTTTATCTTCAGCTGTTTCACATTTCAGATTCCCCACTCCAGAAGGAGATCTGTTTTATTTAACTTCCTTTCACATTGCCATGTTCCCCACCAGCGCTGAGGTTTACCTTCATGGTGCCACAGTCTCTTTGGTCTTTTTAATTCTCTCCCTCAAAACATGGGGCTCCTTTCCTTCCAAACTGAAGGAACTGAGCCAACTGACCCCGTTAAGGAAGCCTTTCCCCACCAGCTTCACCCAAATCCAAGAACTCCATCTAACCCATCACCCAATCACCCAATGCTCCCTGTACAGAGAGAGGCATTGGGAATGACGGACTCTTCCTCTGAGTGTATTTTCATACTTTTGAGGAATTCATTCACTTATTCGCCATAGCTTTACGGTAATCATCTGGGCACTTCCCACACTCTCTCGGTGCCTTTCTAGGCACAGTCTCATGATCTTGCTTGACGCTCACAACTCTCTGAGGGAAGTAAGCCTGGTCTTATTGCCTTTATCTTGTAGCTGAAGTCATGGACACCTCAAAAGGGTTATTAGGGCTCGCCCATCGAGACACTGAGCAAGTGCACCAAGCACCGGCACCAGAAGGTGGGCGCCAACCGCAGCTACATCCAGGGCCAAGTTCTGCAGTGCAGGCCACGCACGGCTTTGTCCCTGGGGCTGGCACGCGGGGGGCTGGCACCCGGGGGCCTGGCCAGGGTCATCCACAGTGAGAGGTGTGGGGAGAGGAGCCAGGGCGTGAGGCTGGCCGGGCAGCCAGCAGTGGTGAGAGGCCTCTGGCAGCCAGCCCGCCATGAAGGCACCGAGAAGGCCCAAGAGCGCCAGCCGCAGCACATCCACAAATTGCAAGGCGACAAGCCCGCCCTCCAGATGCCTCTGCAGCCCGGGGACCGGGGACGGGAGGAGATCAAGAATCGACAGCAGAAGCCGAAGGAGGTGCGGCCACCCCCACCCGAGTCCCGCTGGTCCCCCGACTGGTGCCCGGCCCCCCGCAGACAGCACTTGTCAAGTTCGTGGCAACATCTACACCCCAAATGCAGGTTCTGTGAGGTGGGATTCCAGGGCCCCCTCTCCATCCAGGAAGAGCGCGTGCCGCACTCCAGCGGCACATCCCGGAGGGGAACTTCTGCAAAGCGCGTCCCCACCCAGCCCTCCCTCCCCCCGGACCCGCCTGAAGAGTCCCAGGCTCCCTAACAAAAGCATTCCAGGTCCCCTCTCTTTCACTTCTGTCTCCTCTTCTTCCTCCTCTGGGTCTTCGACCCTCTTCCTCTTTCTTTCCGTTTCCAAAGGAGGAAGCCAAAACCTCAAACTGGCGCCCCTAGGGGGCCAGGCACACCACAGCCAGGGCGCCGGGAGCCAGCTGGCCGCCCTTCCCCCAGCCTTAGGACTCGGGGGTCATTTGCAAAGACCCAAAGACTCCTGTTCTGGTGCCCTCTCGCCCCCATGAATATCCTTGCACACGAATGTATGTGCGAACACACACACACCCCTCGTGAGACCCGATCTGCCCCGGACCCTCAGTTCCCCGGTCGAACGACCACGTTACGCCAGGGCACTTGCTCAGGGAAAGCCACGCTCCCTCTGTGGGGCTTGCTGGAGGAGGGGTCTGGGAGCCCCCCACTGAGCCCTCAGTGCCACAGAAATCCTTGTTGGCTGTCCCCCCAGAGGGGCCTTCCCAGCTGGAAAGAGCTCAGAACTGACAACAGCCTCCTGCCATGTCAATGCCACCCAAAGACCCTCAGGGGCTCTGGGGCCCTGGAGAGTGGCGCAGCGGGGGTGGGACTCTCCTCCCCCACTCCTGCCCCTTCCCCCTTTTCATTGTTGCTTTCTATGTAGAGCTCCCTAGACCTTTCACTTTTTGAAAACGCGTTTTGTGTAGATTAAGGAACGTAGCTCTGTTTATTCTGCAATCCTGGGCCAGCTAGAAGCTGGGAGCTGATTGACCGTCCTCCTTTTTTCAGTGGCCACATTTGGCTATCGACATGCCTAGAAGTATGTACATTAGGTTAAATTTATTTCTGGGACTGCAAAAAAAAAAAAAAAAAAAAAAGAAAGAAAGAAAGAAAGGAAAAGGAGGGGTTATTGACTGACCCAAGGTCTCATAGCCAATGCATTGTTCCCGGTCTACAGTTTCCTGTGCGTTACGGCTGGGGGGATCCTGAAGGTGACATGGGGTTGTAACAGGGGTCTTCTGATGTGTTGCCTGATGTGGGAACTCCAGCTTCATGTGTGATAGATTTGAAGGTTCCAGTCTTCTCACTGGCTGTCATCTTGGACAAGCGACGTGGTGCTTCTGGGCTGAGTTAACATGTATATAAAATGGGGATATAACACCTACCGTATATGCTGCATCTCTGGCCCCTAATAGGTACCCAGCACTTCCTTCCATTCCTTTTATTTCCTCAAAGAACCCAACATCCCTAAAAGGTTGAAGTAAAGCAGGGTCATTTGAGGCTGGAAAAAAGGGATTATGCAAGATCTTCAGAAAGAAGAACTCATGGGAATAAATGATTCATTGCACATGGGGTTAGGAGCACAGAGAGGGAGAAGTGAAGCGTCACCCTCGGTCTCAGAGTTGAGTGCCTCCAGGAGGCTACAGAATACTAAAAAGGAAGGGATGAAAGGCTCAGCTTGGTTGGACTTAGAGTTCATTAAGAGAAGCGTGGCTCTGGGGTAGAGATCAGCCCTGTTAGTAGAGAAATGGGAGAAGGAGTTGTTTGCATAGAGGTGTTAGTTAAGGAGATCTTAAAAAGAGATAATCCAGGGAGAGCACATGGACTAACAAAGGAGGAACCAGGATGAGAAATAGTCACATTTAAGAAGAAAATGGAGGAAGAGGGACCCACAAAGGAGACCAAGAATTGTTACTCAGAGAGTTTCGGCTGAGAAACCTGAGTGCTTGATTCCTGGATTAACGTTGGTTGTCGTGGATTCCTGAAGGCTAGAAGATGTACAGTAGATGTCACAGGCAAGTGTGCTGCCTTTGTCATGAGCAGAACTTCTAGCCTAGGAGCTCTGCTGGGTAGCACGTGAGTGCTAAGGGCCTCAGAACTAACTTGAAATGCTGACTAAAGACAGACAGAAGGCAGTTCTTCTCAACCTCTTTCCGCCAAGCTTCTATTCTCTTCACCCTTAGGGTTTTACCTTTCCAACTGCCAAAGGAGGAGATGAATACATATATTTAAATAAATGAAAGATGGAAGGCTTCTTTCTTAAAGGCTTGAGCAGAGCTAATGTAGTCTCTTCTCCCGCCACCCTGCCTCCAGCCCCATCACAGTGGGCTAGACTTCTAAGGGAGAGGGAAGGAATAGAAGATCTTAGTGGCTGAGAAGAGGGCATGATGAGATTTACCCCTTGCTGATTCCGTGTAAACTTCATTTATTCCTCCTACCGAAAAGCTCCAGCTGAGAGTACTGGGACCCCAATGTATACCTCTAAATGGAAAAAGCCCATTTTTCTATTGACAAATATCACCTCCATTCCCTGGAGGTGGAGCTAAGAAGTCTTAAGCTCGCTCTAGAACTCAGAATATGTTCTTAATTATAAGGAATGGGGAGAGGAAAACAGGAGGATAGGGTGTTAGGGAAGCCAGAGCAGTGAAATTTCCAGCAAGAGGACATGAGCAACCATGTCAAATGCTGCAGAGAGGGGACATAGCTAAAGGACCAAATAATTTTTCATTTATGATTTTGCAAAGAGCTGTTTCCATGGAGTAGGATTGGATGCCAGATTGTGTAGGCTAAGGACAGAATGAGGAATGAGAAAATTAGAGTACTCTATGGACACATTTTTGAAGTCTGGAATAGACAATAATAGGAAGGACATAGAGTGATGTTCCAAGATAATTAGTTAAAAAACTCAAAAGAAAAATGGTATAATCATCAGACACTAAAAGAAAATTTTTTGGAGAAATATTGCTTCATTCATTTACTTCCATTTTTCCAGTCACTGGGTCAGCTTCAGGAGAGTTTATAGGATAATGCATACTATCTTCTCAATCAGGGAAACGGAAAACTAGGAACTACATTTTGAATTTAAAAATGATTTCTTCCTCCTTTTTTTTTTTTTTTTTTTTTTTTGAGACAGGTTCTCTCAGGCTGGTGCTATCATGGCTCACTGCAGCTTCCACCTCCCTCCCCAGGCTCAGATGGTCTTCCCACCTCAGCCTCCTGAGTAGCTGGGACCACAGGTGTACACCACCACACCGAGCTACTTTTTGTATTTTTAGTAGAGATGGGGTTTCACCATGTTGACCAGGTTGGTCTAGAACTCCTGGGCTCAAGTGATCCACCTGCCTTGACCTCCCAAAGTGCTTGGATTACAGGCATGAGCCACCACGCCTGGCCCATGTACTTTACAGCCTCACAGGTTTGGCAAAAATCAGAGGATTTGACTTAGAAAATCAGAAGCAGTTGCTGTGTGCTGTTGTTCATTGTCTTTGTTCTGTGCTACAGATTATTCACTTAATATATATTTAGGCTGGGCACAATGGCTCATGCCTGTAATCCCATCACTTCGGCAGGGCAAGGCAGGTGGCTAGCTTGAGGCCGGGAGTTCCAGACAAGCCTGGCCAACATGGTGAAACCCCCTCTCTACTACAAATACAAAAATTAGGCCGGGCACAGTGACTCACGCCTGTAATCCCAGCACTTTGGAAGGCTGAGGCAGGTGGATCATGAGGTCAGGAGTTCGAGACCAGCCTGACCAATATGGAGAAAGTCTCTACTTTTTAATACAAAAATTACAGGGCATGGTGTCACTCACTTGTAGTCCCAGCTACTCCAGAGGCTGAGGCAGGAGAATCGCTGGAACCCAGGAGATGGAGGTTGCAGTGAGCCAAGACTGAGCCACTATACCCCAGCCTGGGCGACAGAATGAAACTCTGTCTCAAAAACAAACAAAAAAACAAAAATTAACTGGGTGTGGTGGCTCATACCTGTAGTCCCAGTTACTCGAGAGGCTGAGACATGAGAATTGCTTAAACCCAGGAGGTGAAGGTTGCAGTGAGCCAAGATTGCACCACTGCACTCCAGCCTGGGTAACAGAGACAGACTCTGTCTCTAAACAACAAAAAAGCAGTTGCTGTGTGTGCTGCTATAGTCTTTGCTCTGTGACACAACTTCAGCATATATGTTCATTAAACATATTGATTGGGTGGAGTTGCTTTGTGATACTTTAGCAATGAAAAGAAAAAGATGTGGCCTTTGCCCTCAAAGTGATTGATGTGTAGAAGGGAAATACTGTAAGTAACATTAAAGTGTGATTAATGTTATAATCGGGGTAGAATTCAGCCCCAGGAGAAGGTGTACTGGTAGCAGGAGCAAACTGCAGAGATAAGATGGCCCTGGTGAACCGAACCAGCATTCCAGGTCAGCCACATTCAGGAGCACCAACGAGGTGCGGCAGGGAAAGCAAAGTCGCTGGCCCAATCATTCCTCCTTTTCAGGACAGGAGAGGCAGAGGCTCACTCTTTAGACGTGTTCTTGAAGGTCTTGTGCTCCTTCATGGCCTTCTCCCAATCGCTGCCATTGAATTCCTCTGTGACCATACTCCGCACAGTGCCCTCATCCAGGCAGTGGGGGGCGATTCCGAGGTCTCCGGGGTTGGAGTATGGAGTTTAGAAGCTCCGAACGCCACATCTCTTACAGAAGGTGTGCTGGGCTTTGTGCGTATTGAACGTGTAAGTTGTTATGTGCTCAGCTCCCTTCAGGAGCTTGAAGCGAGAAGCTGGAACAATGAAGTGTCTATTCTGCTGCTTCTTGCAAATGCTGCAGTTGCAGTCAAGTATATGCAAGTCTGCTGAGGCCCAAACTTCAAAACGAACTGCTCCACAGTGGCAGCCTCCCGTGTGCTTCACCAGGCCCTGGTATTCAAAGGTGTCCAGCAGGAGCTTGGCGGCGCCCTCGGAGGTGAGCTTCTGCCGCTTCTGGAACGTTTCCCAGCGCTTCCGCTGCTCGCCCAGGTCCAGGGTGGACGTCGAGGACGTCTGGGTCGCGGGAGGCGGCGGCGGCGGCGGGAGCAACGCCAGCTCCGGCGGCCGCGGCTCCCCCTGGCCCTCCTCTTGGGCCCAGCGACGAGCGCCTCAGCCGCCGCTTCTCCTATGGCGGCTTCGCCTCCGCCTGGCTCTCGCTCCCGGCCTGGCTCGGGGACTGCGGCGGCCTCGGAAGCCCCGGACCGCTTCTGCGCGCGCACCTTGCCGGCCATGGCGCTCCTCGGCCGCCGCAGGACTCCCGCGGTCTGGCGCGCAGGCCTCACAGCGCCGCGCGCCCCCGCCGTCCCCCGCGCGCCCCCGCCGCCCGCCAGTCCGCCCAAGAGGTATTTTTTAAATAAAATCCTTCTACATTTAAGAAAATAGATAAGAAAATAGAAAATCATTAAGATATTAGAATAATTGACTATATTTTTGGATACTTATTTAAATTAGACAGTTTGGATTGGTTAAGTGCTATGAAAAATAAGGTAATAAGTATTTTTCATATGTCCCCTCTCCTCACAACTCCTTAATTTTGTTATTATGTTAATTTTACATTGTCAAAAATTATCAAAAATCGTCAAAGTTTATTTTGTTGAAATTTGTTCTATAATCATAATTTTCACAATTGTTTAGTCTTCCTTCAGTATCTAATAGTTTCAGTACTTATCATCAGTACTTTTTTGACTGTTTTTCCTTTTTTGAATTTTTATTTAGATTTGCATTTTAATATATGAAATCTTATAATCAAATAGTTTTTTTTCCCTCCCAAGACATATTCCTGGGTGCTATCTTTCTAAGTTCTTTTTAGAGAAAGAACTTAGAAATTCTTTTTTCTTTTTGCCTGTATTAAATGACTTCTTGATGATTATAATTTTGGGTTATAATTTTCCTTTCCTCAAAACTTTGTAAATATCACTACATTGTTTTCTGACATTAAATACTGCTTTTGGAAGTCTGAAGTTGACTTTGGCTTGGTTTTTCTCCTTGTACATTAATTGTTTTGGTGCCTAGCTTTTGTTTTCTTGTTTGTTTTTTTGGAAGGCCTTACTAAGTGCTAGGAACTGTTCTTTTTTTTTTTTTTTAATACTTGAGTTATAGTAATTAATTACTTTTTATATCATCTTCAGGATGCCTGAGGGATTTTCGAAGTTCAATACTTTAACTAGGTATATCTTGGTGTTGAAGCGTCCGTGTTAGTTTTTCATGAAACCAGTATGTGCAGATTTGATTCTTTCTGCATGTCTGTGAAAATTCTTGTGTTATATGCCTTTAATGTTTCTAGTTCATTTCTTGGCTTCTCTATCTCAGGGACATGAAATACTTTTTATTGTGTTGTCTTTTTCACCA
Source organism: Cheracebus regulus (assembly GCA_963574635.1). Lineage (NCBI taxonomy): Eukaryota > Metazoa > Chordata > Mammalia > Primates > Pitheciidae > Cheracebus > Cheracebus regulus. The sequence continues at coordinate 30,447 of CAUYQU010000815.1, forward strand.
TCTTTCAGCTTTATTGTGTTCTCTCTAATTGCTTTTAGTTATTGTCCTTGTCTTCTGCATCTACTGGCACAAGTGAAGCCTTTCTACTGGCAAATATGTTCATATGGGGTGTATCTGTTCTGTTTCTTATTTATTTATTGCTTCTACAATGATCTTGCTTTGCTTCCTTATTTCTTTCCTTAGCTCTACAATTTTCCTCTCCTGCTCTCTCCCTCCTCGCTCTATGGTTCTCTCTCTGCCTCTCTGTCTTGATCTTTCTCTCTGTACTTATTTTATTGTTTTATCATCTTGTCTTTGTGTTTTCATTTTAGTCAAATTCATGTTCCTTTAAAGATTTATTTTTCACTGTAAAACGCTTGTGAAGGATTTCCTTCTTTTCCTTGGGTTATGTTTCCTTCCAGAATGGGTTCTTTGTTTTTTGCATGCTGTGATTCCTTCTTTGCTTTTACTTTGCTTTTTCTCTTCCTCTCTCACTACCTCTGTCTCTTCTTTCCTTCCTTCCTCTTCTCCTTCCTCCCTCCTTCCCTCCCTCCCTTCCTTCCTTCTCTCCTTCCCTTTTTTCCATCTTGCTTTCTTTCCTCTGTAGCATTTTTCATAATTTCCATGCTATTTCTTTGTATCTTATTCATGCCTGGGCAGCTCCATTCTCACCTTCTGTTTGCTCTGGGTTTAGAGATGAGACTGAAGAAAGCTCTGCAGAATCTGTATGGATTTCTATTAGATTATTTAACTCTCCTTTCCCTTCTGAGATATGGTAAAGTTTCTAGTGTCATGGGTTACACTATCTTCTGGATTTCAAGACATAAGACCTTTTTAAAAAATTGGGGTAACACTATTGTAGTGGATTATATATGGTTCAGGCCAGGCACAGTGGCTCATGCCTGTAATCCCGGCCCTTTGGGAGCTGAGGCGGGTGGATCACCTGAGGTCAGGAGTTTCAGACCTGTCTGGCCAACACAGTGAAACGCCGTCTCTATCAAAAATACAAAAATTAGCCAGTTATGGTGGCACACGCCTGTAATCCCTGCTACTCTGGACACTGAGTGAGGCAAAAGAATTGCTTGAACCCAGGAGGCATATGTTGCAGTGACTGAGATCACACCACTGCATTCCAGCCTGGGTGACAGAGAGAGACTGTCTCAGAAATAAATATATATATATTTCAAATTCTTCTGGATTGCCCAGATTTGAGTGAGTAAATGATGACAAGTGATGACTTGTTTTGTTTGGGAGATGATGGCTTGAGTGGCATTGCCTAACTCCCAAAGCTTAGCCTCAAGAGAGATGTGGCTTCTGCTTTCTTATGCTTGGAATGCTCCCTCTTGGAAGCCAGCTATCGCATAAAGAGTCTGAATGGCCTGAGACCACCATGCCATGAGGAAATCCAATCTAGCCACAGTGCCAGATATGTGACAGCTTCTTGGACCTCTTAACTACCAGCTAAATGCAAGTGAGTAAATGACCCTATCTGATGACGCATGGAGCAGAAGAGCCCCCCATTTGAACACCATTTTGTCTCTTCACTCTGCTTCACAGAAGTCTTCTTTGGGACCCAATCCTCTGTTCACAAAGTGATGCTTAGTTGCCCCGCCCTGGAGCCTTGAGAGCGGCTTCAGGACTGGAGCACTCATTGGCTCGTGGTAGTGTCAATCTCCACTGCCTGGGGACTCTGTGGAGAACCCTCCACCTCCATCTCCTGTGAAATGAGAGCTGAAGGGCTTTCCTCTCGAGGGTCCATGTGGTCTGAGAGGGGACAGGATACTGCGAAGGGCCTGCCTTTTTCAAGAGACAAGGACACAGAGTTCTAAGAGCCAAACAGAGTATAGCCAAGAAGCTGTAGGGAAAGAGGGGCAGCAGAGTCCAGGGGTCCTGGCAGGTGCAGAAACCTCAGGACTAGTGGACTAAGAAAAAGAATAGAACTGTTTCTTCACTGTCTTCCCTGAGATTGGTGGAACCAGAAACTTTGCTTTTGGAAAAGTCACTTTCTTTATGCCATTTTTATTTTCTGCCATTACTTCCTTGTTGTTTCTCCTGAAGACTAAGAAAAGTTTATTTGGGAAATGCCAGCTGCCTCAGCTCTCCTGCAGAGATGTCACGAAAAGGATTCCCTCTGGTTGGTTTGTCAACAGGACTGGTTGCAGTGGGGAGAAAACCCCAAGGAGATGGCAAAAACAGCGAGAAAAGCAAAAAGTATAGAACTGTGATCTCCTATCCAATGAAACATGCTGCTCCCGTGCTCACCTGTGAGCACAGGCTGGACCTACAACTTGAGGGGCTGGGGTGGGTCTGCCCCTCCCTTGCTGCCCCCTTAGTTCCTGGAGGCAGGGGTCTCCTTGTGTGTCCACCCCATGTAGATGGTGGCCAGTTGTGCTCGGTCCTCCTCCAGCTTTCTGTGGGCCTGTGTGTTGCTAGCAGACTCACTTTGTGGTATGGTGGTCTCGGTGGAGTGGTTGTGGTTCTTACCATAGTGTTCAGCTTCACTCTACCATCCTGTCCCTGAGAAATCGCCTAAAAATTTCCTAGGAGAAATCGAGTCTTCTTTTGGCCCAGCCAGCAGCACTTGCCGGCGAGTGCTTCTCTGGTGGGACATCCCATCTTCCAGCAGGCTGCTGTCCACGCTTCCCACTCCTCACTGACCTGTGAGCTCTCTCCTTGAAGCCTCAGGAGCTACCAGGTTCTCCTCCTCTGGCCCCTCTCTGTGCACCTGGCCTTCCCTGAAGTGCTGGTGGCCACCACACCCTTCCTTCCCAGTTGACTTTTAGTCCACATTGATGGGAGGGAAGATGAAGAGTGGGGCTGCTTTGACTGCCTCTTTAAAATCATTAATGAGGGCTGCTGGTGGTGGTGGGGATATGGTTTGGCTTTGTGTCCCCCAGATTTTTAGAACTTTGAACTTGAGAGAGATGATTTAGGGTATGTGGCCAAAGAAATTTCTAAACAGCCAAGTATTCAAGATGTGACTTGGGCACTTTTAAAGGCGTTCAGTTTTATAAGGGAAGCAGAGCATAAAAGTTCAGAAAACTTGCAGCCTGACAGACAATGTGATAGAAAAGAAAAACCCATTTTCTGATGATAAATTCAAGCTGGCTACAGAAATTTACATAAGTAACAAGGAGCTGAATGTTAATCCCCAAGACAATGGGGAAAAGTCTCCAGGGCTAGTCAGAGGTCTGTGAAGGCAGCCCCTCCCATCACCGGCCCAAGGTGTAGGAGAAAAAAGCGATTCCAAGGGCCAGGCCCAGGGTCTTTGTGCGGTGTGCAGCCACTGGACTTGGTGCCCTGCATCCCAGCAATGGCTGAAAGAGTCCAATGTAGAGCTCGGGTGCAAGCCTCAAGCTTTGGCAGCTTCCACATGGTGTTGAGCCTGCAAGTACACAGAAGTCAAGAATTGAGGTTTGGGAACCTTGCTTAGATTTCAGAAGAGGTAGGGAAGCACTTGGATGTCCAGACAGAAGTTTGCTGCAGGGGTGAGGCTCTCATGGAGAACCTCTGCTAGGGCAGTGTGGAAAGGAAATGTGGGACCCCCACACAGAGTCCCCACTGGGGTGCTGCCTAGTGGAGCTGGGAGAAGATGGCCATCATTCCAGACCCCAGAATGGTAGATCCATTGACAGCTTGCACGGTGTGCCTGGAAAAGCTGCAGATACTCAATACCAGCTCATGAAAGCAGCTGGGGGCGGGGGGCTATACCCTGCAAAGCCACAGGGAGAGAGCTGCCTAAGGCCATGGGAGCCTACCTCTTGCATCAGCATGACCTGGATGTGAGACTATAGAGTCAAAGGGGATCATTTTGGAGCTTTAAGATTTGACTGCCCTACTGAATTGCATGAGGCCTGTAGCCCCTATGTTTTGGTCAATTTCTCCCATTTAGAACAGCTGTATTTACCTAATGCCTGTACCCGCACTGTAACTGGGAAGTAACTAACTTGCTTTTGATTTTACAGGCTCATAGACAGAAGGGACTTGCCTTGTCTCAGATGAGACTTTGGACTGTGGACTTTTGAGTTAATGCTGAAATGAGTTAAGACTTTGGGGGACTGTTGGGAGTGCATGATTGGTTTTGAAATGTGAAGATGTGAAATTTGGGACAGGCCAGGGGCAGAATGATAGGGTTTGGCTCTGTGTCCCCACCCAAATCTCAACTTGTAACTCCCATAATTCCCATGTGTTGTGGGAGGGACCCAGTGGGAGATAATTGAATCACAGGGGCAGGTCTTTCCCATGCTGTTCTTGTGACAGTAAATAAGTCTCATGAGATCTGATGGTTTTTAAAAAACGGAGTTTCCCTGAACAAGCTCTCTTTTTGCCTGCTGCCATCTGTGTAAGATGTGACTTTCTCCTCCTTGCCTTCTGCCATGATTGTGAGGCCTCCCTAGCCACACAAAACTGTAAGTCCATTAAATCCTTTTTCCTCTATAAATTACCCAGTCTTGGGAATGTCTGTATCAGACGCATGAAAACAGACTAATACAGGGGGTGTAGGCCCCAACCCATTAACAGCTTTCTTACAAGTGTGAGGGTTCTGGGAGCTCCTTGCTTGTACCTCTGGATTAGCCGTAATTTAAGGACAACAGGAAAAGTCCCAGCATGTGTCCCAGCATGTACAGTATTTTAAATGAGACCATCTCAAACACTCCTCTATATGTGGTAGATGGCAGGAGACAGGCTGTAGGTGACATTGTTCCCATGAAGACACCCAGGTGCCAGGACACAGGGACTCAGAAAGACAGTTATGGAATTGTCCCAGCTCTTGAGGCTCTAGTGTGGTGGTCTTAGACAGAATGTGGAATGTGACAAGCCCAGGAGCCCCTAGGCCTAAGAGCTAATGAGCTCTGGTAAAACTGAAAGTCTGAGCTCTATAAGCTTGACTTTAAGGCACTCTCTAGGTTCATTTCAAGGTAGTTCTTCATTAGTATTTAGAAAATTTATGTTTCATGTCAGCTTATTTCAAAATACTAAAAAGCATTTAAAGCTGTTGAGGGATTTTGTATTTTTTTTTAAAGAGCATTTTAAATAGACCAATAGGTACACGATATTTTAGCTGTGTACAATGTAATGTGTTGCCGTATAGATGTCCTGTATTTCTGGTGACAGTACTTGAAACACAAAAACCAAGATGCATTGAACCGTATGTACATACTTGTTGGGACAGTGGAACAGAGTATTTGAGATTACGACTATCCTGAGCTAGAGCATGTGCTCATTGTTCCTGTGGAGTGCAGCCACCTCCCTTGACCCAGTTGCTCTGCTGGGTTCTAGGCTGCCAGTCCAAGGGATTTGAGAGCTGGAATAAAACTGCATATTTAAGGTCTAATGGAACTTTAGTCCCATTCTCAGATGGAGAAACTAAGGCCCAAAGAAAAGTGTGTTGTCTATAGTCATGTGGTTAATAAGATATTTAGATTTAATTCAGGGAAGTACACACTGACTATGCATGTCTATAAAAAACAGCCAGCTAGAAAGTGAAAGTAATTTACCCAATTACTCAGATGTTTGACCCACAAGATGTCCAACAACTGTCTTCAGACATTTTTTGTTTGTTTTGCACTTGTTTGTTTTTTTTTTCCTTTTTCTTTTTCTTTTTAGACGAAGTTTCACTCTTATTTCTCAGGCTGGAGTGCAGTGGTGTGATCTCTGCTTACTGCAACCTCCACCTCCTGGGTTCAAGTGATTCTCCTGCCTCAGCCTCCCGAGTACCTGGGATTACCGGTGTCCACCACCATGCCCAGCTAATTTTTTGTATTTTAAGTAGAGATGGCGTTTCACCATGTTGGCCATGCTGATCTCAAACTCCTGACCTTCAGGTGATCCACTTGCCTTGGCCTCCGGAAGTGCTGGGATTGCAGGCATAAGCCACCATGCCCAGCCTGTTTTGCACTAGTTTTTAATGACTGTCATTATCTCTGGGTGTGATAGTGCTTTACAGTTTATGAAACATTTTCCTGTCTATGGTCTCAGTCCTCTCAACATTCGTGCATGGTGGTGTATTAGTAATGCATTTGGCTGCAATTATCAGAAAACAATCACAGAGGGGGCTATTTTCCTCACATCACAGGAAATTCGTAGATAGGTGTTTGTTGGTGATGGTTTATCAGCTCAATAATGTCGGGGCTGACATCACTGTGATTCTTTACCCCGTGGTTGAAAGATGGCTGCTCTAGATCCAGGTATCATATTCATTTTTCAAGTCAGGAATAAAAGAGAGGACAGAGGTTGCTTCCCACAGCCCTGGGTAGAATTCTTCTTATTGGTCAGAAGTATGTCACAGGTCCACCTCTGGCTACAGAGAGGCTAAGTAAGTGACTTTTGTCTGGGGCTGGACACATCCGCTGCTCCTTCTGTCCTGCCTGGTCAGTGGGGATGTTTGGCTTTGCTGCATTTTCATTTCCTTTTTCTGCACAAACCTATTTATATAATAACCTTCATTCCTCCTGTGATTACAGGGGAAGAAAATGCTCATTGTAGAGCCCCAGAAAATTCAGGAAAAAATAGAGTGTAAATAATCTATAATCTTATACCTAAAGATAATGCCAAATGTTAACATTTTAGAGTATTTCCTTCCTGAAATTTTCCTTCCTGAAACATTTATAAATGATATTATATATTTACAATTGTATCTTGCTTTTTCGTCAATAGTATATTGCATGTTCTCATGCCATTAAAGTTTTTCAAAGTAATAATTATTTTAATTTTTGCTATTTTTCTGATCACCAAAGTAGCACATACTCATTATAAAGCATTAGTGTTTAGCATATGAGTATTTTCTGTATTTCTAACTCATGAGAAAACCTATAAATAGGAACTTTACCAGAATTTTTAAAACTATTCCCACATTATTGGACATTCAGGTTATTTCCAGTTTTTCATTATTAAAGACAACACTTTGATGAATATCCTTCTACATGGATTTCATTCACATTTCTGATTATTTTCTTTGTGTAGATTCCTAGAAGTGGGATTACTGGGTTAAAGGCTATAAACATTTTTAAAGCTCCTGATGCATATTGCCAAATTGCTTTCCGGAAGGACTATACCATTTATACTCTGGCTAGCATTTTATAAGCATGCCCAACTTACTCCAAACACACCAGGATTTCAGAATCTCTTTCAGCCCTTTTGCAAGAAAGTAATGTGGCTTAGCAGAATGCATAGCAGTCAGAAGTTCAACTAATTTTGACTAGTAATCAGAAATCCTGATTTTAAGTTCAAAGTATATCAGAACTTGTGTGTGACATTGGGCAAGTCATTTTTCTCAGTTTACTTAAAATATATTATGTAGTGTAGTAGACACTGTTGGTTTTCAATAATTACTTCCTCTTTATTCCATTGTAACAGAACCCTGATCTGCTCAGATGTGCACCTCTCCTCTCTACAGCCTTAGAGCTTCAGGAGATGCTGACCTCCACTTTGACGGGTGGACACTGATTAATATCAGCAGTGCTCATCAGACTTCTTGATCTCAGGCCCCTTTACAATCTTAAAAAATTATTGAGAGATCTAAAGAAGGTTTGCTTATGTGGGCTATATCAATTGATATTTACTGTTTTTGACCCTGAAATTGAGAAATTTAAAAATTATTAATTAACTTAAAGATATCAACATATAGGAGGCTGAGGCATCCATATGGATCAAATGAGCCCATGTGTTTGACACCAGCCTGGGCAACATAGCAAAACCCTGTCTGTACTAAAAACACAAAAAAATACCTAGGCATGGTGGCACATGCCTATGGATCCTCCCGCTTCAGGAGGCTGAGGTGGGAGGATCACCTGAGCCCATAAAGCCAAGGCTGCAGTGAGCAGGTTCACCCACTGCATTACAGCCTGGTGATGGGAGTGAGACCCTGTCTCAATAAAAAAAGATAACAACATATAAGCCCATAGTATGTTAATCTGATTTACATATTTTAATAAAAATAACTATATTTTCAAAAAAATTTAGTAAATGTAGCAGTATTGTTATGCATTTTTGCAAGTCTTTTTACTGACCAGCTTCATAGAAGATGCCTGGATTCTCATATCTGCTTCTACATTCAATCTGTTCTGAGCTCACACATCATGTAGTCTCTAAAACTTCGTCGTAAGAGAATGAGGAAGAAAAAGGGGATAATATTATGAAAATAATTTTGGCCTCATGGACTCCTTAAAGGATCTCAGGGATTCCAGGGGCCCAAAACCACACTTTGAGACAGCCATGTTGACCCCCATTCCCTTTGCTAGTAATTGGTTTAGGAGTGGACTAGTATGCTTTTCCTCGAGAGTATGAATTTTCCCAAAGTGAACTAGCATCCTCTCCTAATTCCTCACTGGTCAAAATTAATTTTTGCTCCCAAAGGAAAGCATGAGAAATATGTTATTTTGTCTGTACGTGACACCAGGAAATGCTTCAGTGATTTTTCTTCCAGCTGGAGGAAGACATCAGCCCATGTGAAAAGCAAAGACTAGGGACGGTGTGCAGGCCACACTGGTGTCTCAGGGCCATGCTTGGAGTTCACCCTCGCTGTGTGAGATAGAACATTGATTCAGAGAAGGTATGGCAACAAAATTTGATATGAGGAAGTACAGGTGCTACACGCACCATCCCCTAAAATGAGGACTGGGGTGAGTGGAGGAGGTGTCTCTGCAGGCAGCAGGAATCGAGAATCCTCCTGTTCCAGGCTGGGAAGCTGGTGACAGTGTTATGTGGTTGTGAATTAATGGATCTCACTATTTTCCGCTAGACTTGGGGATGGTAAGTGCCCATGGAGAGCACTAGGGGAAATGGTTGAACACTTAGGATATTAGTGTACACCGGCTATTATTTTGGTGGCTTTTGGTAGAGTCCTGTAAGAAAGAGACAAGCTTCTGCCCGTCTTAAAGAAGAGAAAGCAAGAATCTTATCTGCAGGAGATATTTGGGCCCAGAAAATATCTACTAATCAGGTCTCTCTTAAATACCTTCCTTTTTAAAAAAAAAAATTGAGATGGAGTCTCACTCTGTCACCCAGGCTGGGGTGCGCGTGGCACGATCTCAGCTCACTGCAACTTCTGCCTCCTGGTTTCAAGCGATTCTCCTGCCTCAGCCTCCTGAGTAGTTGGGATTACAGGCGAGTGCCGTCACACCCAGCTAATTTTTGTACTTTTAGTAGAGATGGGGTTTCACCATATTGGTCAGGCTGGTCTGGAACTCCTGACCTCATGATCTGCCTGCCTCGGCCTCCCAAAGTGCTGGGATTACAGGCGTGAGCCACCTCATCTTGCCTTAAACACATTCTTTTAAGCTTCTCCACGGACACACTGGACAGGCTTTGTTAAGATCAGCTTGGTGGTGGTGACTTCCTGCCTGAGAATATTCTGGATTGCCTCTAGGCAGAGGTCTTTAAACTAGCTCCAGGGAGATGGGCAGAGCCCAAAGGCCAATGATCAGGAGACTCAAAGCACATATATCCAGACAAAGTCTTTGACCCATGCTTAATAAGCCATGGAACTGACCAGAAACAAATGGATGGAAGCCTATTTACTTTTAAAAGAAACTGTAATAATCTTGGCCAAGAAAAGCCATGATATTTTTATTCTGTAGGGCAATCCCCACACCTTGAACCTATGGTTGCTAAAGTCCTTTTAATTAATTTATTATGATTATCATTTTGAGATGAGATCTGTCTTGCCCTGACTGGTCTCAAACTCCTGGGCTCAAATGATTCTCCTACTTATTTTTAATTTTTCTCATGGTTGTGTAAGTTTTGGGAGGGGAGCTTGTTTTAACATTTTGAGATTTGCTGTATAAAGTCTGCATTTACCCTAATTATACTTAATTATTTTGCAGATTTTGATATCATTATATCTCTGCCTTTTTCTTAGTACTAACTTTTTAAAAAATCTCTTTAAAGTTTGAGCAAGATTCTGGCTGATCTCAAAGAATTATGGAATTTTAAAGCCAGAAAGGATCTGATATGACTATTTTCTAGTATTGGTTAAGTGATCTGCCTCATAAACTCATAAAGAGTGAGTTTATTGGGCCAGGCACAGTGGCTCATGCCTGAAATGCCAGCACTTTGGGAGGCCAAGGCAATCAGATCACCTGAGGCTGTGAGTTCGAGACCAGCCTGATCAACATGGAGAAACCCTGTCTTTACTAAAAATACAAAATTAGCTGGGTGTGGTGGCACATGCCTGTAATCTCAGCTACTCAGGAGGCTGAGGTAGGAGAATCACTTGAACCCGGGAGGCAGAGGTTGTGGAGAGCCGAGATGGCGCCATTGCACTCCAGCCTGGGCAACAGAGCTAGACTCCGACTCCAAAAAAAAGAGTGAGTTAGTATATGTCTAATACAATATTTTGTATTGTAATGAATATGAGTAAACCCACTCACAAAGAGTGAGTTTATTTAGTGTACTTCTAATACGACTATTATGTACCAAAATTATCTTTGGATGCAGTTTTATGAAGATAGCTAATACATAAGCTGGTGTTAATCTGCACTCCAGTTGACTTCTGGTAACAGTCCTCTTTTTCTCTATCTTAATGTCATCTTCCTGGTGAAACTGACCATCAGTAGAGGACAAGGGTGCACTCTCTGTAGTGGCTATATCCCCCTTCATAACTCTAACACTGGTCTGAGCACGGGAGATACTTAGTGAATGTTTATCCATGAATGGGCTAAATGAATGGAGGAGGCCCAATTCATGAGACTCGTCCTCCTTTATGGCAAGGCATAAATAACATGCAAATTCCAGAAACAGCAATAAGGATACCATTCTGATAAAGAGAAGAGATTTGTTTCCAGCCAGCATCTGCCAAAGTTGGTCCAGGAAAGAGGACAGCAATAATGATGATTTCTCAGAAAATGTTTTGTCCAGGCATAGATAGAATTGCCCTGGGAAACAAAACCAAAGGTGCAGAGGCCAGGGGTCTTTCTGACCACCTTCCTTTCCCCCTACTCCAACTTTTCCCCTCTCTTCCCAGGTATGCTCATCAGCAGTGCACCCCGAGGTATGGCTCAGAGTCCAAGAAGCTTTGGAACTTCGAAAGGGCCTGAATCAGTAGGACAGAAGAAAACAGAGACAACCTCTGGAGGCCTTGAATGTTACGCTGCAGACCTGGGTTAGTTGTGAATTGCGTTTCCTTGCTGATGAAGCGAGGCAGGGGCTCATAGGGAAAGGAGGAACTTCAGAAATCATGTGTACAAAACTTTGGGAGCCCTCAAAAAGTCGTAAGAGATACTCTTTGGAGCACACATCTGCCGATGTGAAGTTTTCAACAGAAATAAATAGAATGGAGGCGCTTTACAAGAGGCCAGTGAAGACTAGTTTTTTCAGTGTAGTGAGGTCTGAGTAAAAGAAAAGAAAGTCTCTCAGTGTCTGATTAACATAGGCTGTTTGATTCAGTTTTGATTGTTCAACAAGTTTTCTTGTCTTCTGCGTAAGGGCCATCAGTGTGACCGTTTCTGAGAGATCTGCTCATCCTGGCTGAATTAAGGAGGACAATCAAGCATAAAAATCATGTAGAAATCTGGACCGATTCCTAAGAAAGTGTCCAGTGTTGAATAAGTCTGTTCTAGATCACACTTAGCTGAAACCCTTGGCACTTGGGATGGATCTTTTTTATTAATTAAGATGGTAATGTTGAACTCTTCCAATTTGTTGTGTTTATAAAATTATGACTGATACTCTTTTCTCCCCTCCACTTGTGGAAGGCTTGAAGAAATTAAGGGTAACATTTAGCTTGAGGATGTATAGAAGGGAAAATACTGAAAAGGCAGGAGAGTTCCTGCACTCCCTTGAGTTCAAAGAGGAAACTGAAGCTCATTATTGTATAATTATAGGGAATATTGGGGGCAGCATTGACACACTGCCTCAGAGGCACACATACGGGCCCCAGAAGTAGTTCCTATGAGATCTGAAAAGCAGCATTGTGCCTGCATGATTAGAAATGACCTCAAGTTGTTTATGCCCTCTGGGCCTTACTTTTCTCATATGCAAAAGGAGAGGGCTGACTGGGACTATTTATTCTCTACTCCAGCTATACATTATATCACCTGGGCAATTACAAAATATAACAATATAACAGGCTGCACCACAGGTGAATGATTGGAAAATGATTCTGGATTCAGAATCCACAAACGACTCAAGTGGAAACCAGGCATCAGGCATCAGTGTTTTTAAAAAGCCCCACAGGTTATTCTTAAATGCAGCCAGGTGGACGACCACACACCCGGGTGATCTCTGTGGTCTCATACAGCAAAAGCTTCCAAAGCTTACAGCTAATGGATAGCTGAATAATAGCACATGCATTGCAGCCATTTTTCCAGTTTATAATGGACTTCTGGAGGGATACCTGTAGGAATGTGCTTATGTTATAACTGATGACGGGCAACAATGCGCTTTGTAAATAGTTTGGAGGCGCTTGATTTCAACTTGGGCCATCTAGCTACCCTAATTCTTTTCCATGTGGGAGTGTACCCATGAATATGCTTCTTGTGGCCTGGAAAATGGTATGGCCAGAAAAGCATAACTGATTTAAGAAAGGCTTGATAATTTGGTTAATAATGCAAGCAAGGAACTTTCAGGAACAATTCTGTAGCCCATCAAATCATCTGTCCACCCAAAATGTTTACTGAATGGCTGTTTTTTCTAGAAGATGTTGTCCCAGGTGAATTCTTTTAGAGTGCTCTGTGAGCTCTCTCGAGCTCCTGTCAGAGAGATTCTACTGAAGAGAGACAGTCATGCTTCCGTGCTGGGATCGCTTTTCTGCTCTTCTGATACCATCCATGTTTTACAATGAAGATGGCACAGATCCACCTCTGTTCCCAGGCAGGCACTTCTGTCTCTAGCGTCATAACAGTAACAGCTAAAGTTGATGATGTTCTTATTGTGTGCCAGGCATTGTGCTGGTTTTTTGTTTTGTTTTGCTTGTGTTTCTTTTTTTATAGTTTGTATTACCTCTTTTTTTTTTTTAGAGAAAGAAAAGGAGAAAGAAAGAAACAGCAAAAGAAAGAAAAAAAGAATGAAAGAGAAAGAAAGAGGAAGAGATTGTAGAAAAAGAGAGAAAAGGAGAAAGAAACAGCAAAAGAAAGAAAAAAAAGAATGAAAGAGAGGAAGAAAGAGGAAGAGAAAGAGGGAGAGAGGATGGGATTCTTGTTTTATTACCCAGGCTAGAATACAGTCTAAAAATGGGCATTAAAAACCTCTTTTATGCCAATAATTGTGTTTAACAATGGAGACAGGAAGGAATAGGGGATGAAAATAACAAATAAGCAGCCAACCAATATTTTATTTAAACCTGTGAAATGCTATGCAATTGCTGGGGAGTGATT
>CAUYQU010000816.1:0-35960 GCA_963574635.1 Cheracebus regulus
TCTCTTTTTCTAAAATCTCTTCCTCTTTCTCTGTCATTTTTTCTTTCTTTTGCTGTTTCTTTCTTTCTCCTTTTCTCTCTTTTTCTAAAATCTCTTCCTCTTCCTTTCTCTCTTTCATTCTTTTTATTCTAAAAAAAAAAATAATAAAAAAAAAATAAATAAATAAATAAAAGAGAATTACCATTTGACCCAGCCATCCCACTACTGGGTATATACCCACAAGCCCTCATATGTTCACGGCAGCAGTATTTGTAATAGCAAAGACATCAGATCAACCAGGTGTCCACCAACAGTGGATTGGATAAAGAAAATGTAGTACATATACCCCGTGGAATACTACCCAGTCCTAAAAAAGAATGAAATCATATCCTGTGCAGCAACATGGTTGTAGCTGGAGGCCATTATCCAAATCCAATTAACACAGGAACAGAAAAGCAAATACCACATGTTCTCACTTATATGTGGGAGCTAAACATTAAGTACACATGGACACAAAGAAGGGAACAGTAGACACTGAAAACACAAAAGGCCTGGGCATGAGTTGAAACACTACATATTGGGTCCTATGCTCACTACCTGGGTGGCGGGATCTATACTTCAAATCTCAGCATCTCATGATATACCCCTATAACAGACCCGCACATGCAACCCCAAATCTAAAAGTTGAAATTATTTTTACAAAAGTCTCTGGACTTTATTCTGTAAGTTATAAGGAGCCATTGAAATGTTTTAAAGCAGGAAAGTCAAGATCAAAACTGCATTTTTAAAAGATCGTGATGACGGTAGCCTGGAAGATGGATTAAAGAGAGGGTCAGAGTGGGGCAAAGAGATAGATTAGGACTGTCCTCTCAGCCACACTTGGGGAAGTTTCCTTTTCGGGGACAGCGTTTGCCATGTAATTAAAGACAACAGGGTGGTACCAGGCCTCAAAGATGGGACACGCCAATCCAGTGACACCAGGAGCTGTGGGGCCCCTCAAAATGGCAAAGGCCAACTCATTTGCCAATTTTCCTCAGGATGTGACAGCCAATGGCTGACTGCCCAGTGGGGAACTTGATGTAGCCCTGGACCATTTCATTTCATGTCCAGAAAGCATCAGGCAGCAGAGATATGTCCTCGGGTTGCCCCATTCTGGCAAGAGGACATCTTGAGCAGTGGCCCATCCATTTCCGCCACCCCCTGAGCTGACACACAAAGAGGCTGTGGCCCTGCAGAGAGCCAAGCCGCGTGGCTGCCGCATTGTGAGTCATCCCAGCTGGTTCCAACTATTTTCCCTAGGAGGTAGAAGAGCTGGACGGAAGCGAGTCCTGGCCAAGCGAGAGGCCAGCAGCAAGACTGCCAGGGGCTGCCAGCCATGACCAAAGGGAGGATAGATGCCTGCATCTACCCCTCTGACCTTGTGGAAAGGAAGAGAGCATCAGGAAAGGCCTAGCTCCTTCCGCAAGGCTGAGGGACCAACAGGTCTGGGTCTGAGACAAGACACCATAGAATGGTGACCAGGACAGGAGTATAAAGTTCAAAGGAGTACCATTGGGGGTTAAGGTTGGCAAATAAAACAGCTAACTACTTACAGAGCCCAGGCTCCAGGCCAGGAGCTCTGCTAAGCACTTTACAACATCATCATTCTGCTAGAATACTTTACAGCTATTATTCCATTTAATCCACTACAACAGAGATCAGCTGGTGGCTTGTCTTTGTACAGCCCATAAGCTAAGAATGGTTTTTCATTTTTAAAGAGTTTTAGGGAAAAAAATAGGTAATAGAAGTCATTTGTGGCCTGCAAAGCCTAAAATATTTACTATCTTGCTCTTTACAGAAAAAGTATGCCGAAACCCTTACACTGGTTCAATTAGGATAAGGTATATGTGTGCGTGCCCATGTGCGTGTGTGTGTGTGTGTGTGTGTGTGTGTGTGTGTGTGTGTGTGTGTGTTCCACTTCTGTATTCCCAAATGCCTAGAAGAGTTCTTGGCACATCATAGGTGCTCCATAAATATCAAGTGAATTAATGAATGCATGAGCAAATGAATTAATTTTTATTATCACTCAATGAGATAGATACTATCATCAACCCCATTTTACTGATGAGGATACTGAGGCTCACAGTGGTAAAACAACATGCAGAAGTCACAGAAGTAACAAACACCTGGTTTTTACAGTTAATCTCTAGCTTTTTTCTTGCTTAAAGAGAGTTGTTAACTGAAAGTGCATGTTGAATTTTTCAGGACACTAGAGGGGTTTTTTAGAGGCTGCACGGCAGGAAAGGAAAGGGAGGGAGAGAAAGGGAGAAGAGAAGACAGATGAGAAAAGATGAGCTCCCCAACAGGGGGGAAAAAAACTTGGTGGGCTAAACCACAGCTGTTTCATGGAGAACCTGACTGGGTTTCTGCTGAATGCTGTGCAATATGAATCACCCTCCCCATATCTATACAATCTTCAGGAAAAAAAATGACATTTTGTTAATAAACTGAAGTAATGGGTCTATTATGGGGAGTGTGGAGAACAGGAGCCCCTCTGAACAAACCAGCAAGCCTGGGTGCGTTGCTTTACAGAGCTGGGGTGCAGAATGAGACTAACCATGTAAAGTGGCTGAGCAAGAATAAGCATCAAGTAAGAAAGAAAAACAGAGACAGGAAAACAGAAGCAGGCAGGCACAGAGACATATAGAGGCAGAGAGGAGATGAAGGAACAAAAAGAGCAGTGAGTTATTTGTGTAGGAACACAGAGCAAAGGAAGATTCCCAAATGACCTCCACCCTGTAGACCAGAGCTGAACTAGCCTGTCCTGTGCTTCCCTGAATCCCCAGCACAAAGTCTAATCCAGAGTGGATATTTAATACTTGCTTGATTTTTTTCTAAAAAATGCATGCCTCCGCATTTACAAGAACTTATATAAACAAAAGAATATACACCAGACATATTAGAAATGCTGTCTATTGGGAGCTGAAGAGGGATGAAATAAAAGGGAATTAATTAGTAATAAAACAAAAGGGAGCTTTGTCCACATACATCGTGGTAATTTGCTAGGCAAGAAGAGGTATAAATAGCTCAACTTTGCCCCCTGGGACCCAGAAAGTAGAAAGGGAGGGAGAATGAAAAGAAGGAGAGAGGAGAAAAGAAAGAGAGAAGGAGGAGGGAGGGAAGAAGGGAGAGAGGCTAATTGATTGATGGATAAATGACAGATGCCACGAAGAATATTGGTTGGCTACAGGGAGGAAGTGGGTTGAGAAAGCTTTTCAAAATATTGAAGTAGGATTAAGACTTAGCCAAGGATAAAGAAAAGTTGGGATCATTGTCTGCTTCTGAGGAAAGCAACCCAGCATCTAAGGCATAGAATGGAAGGGAGTCTTGTCACTGAAAACCTTCTCATGCCTTTTGAATTTTGAACCATGTGGAATTATTACCTATTCAAATATAAAAATATACATTATTTTAGAAAAGTGGCCAGGTTGATAAAGGTTATGGAAGAGATTTCCAAGCATAAATGTATTTTCCTCCTTTGCAAACACTTGGGAAATTCTATTTCCTTCCCTTGAAAAGAACCAGAAGGTCAATGTTTGCCTTCTTCCCAGCCCTGGAAGTGACTGAGAGTTTGGTCCTCTCCCAGGTACCTATAGAAGGGTAGCTGTGTGCAACCATTCCAGCTGGACACTGCACAGCCCTAGGAGCTGCCAAGCTCATCAGCTATAATGTGAAGGGGTTGTTCAGTGCCCAGCCTGCTCAACCTCATGGTGACACTTTTCTGTTTCCACAACCTAGCCTTTTCAAGGGCATGAAAGGATCACAAAATTCATAGTTTAAACATCTTCCACCAGGAGCTTCTTTTCTTTTATCCAAGGGGGAATTTCTATGTGTTACGTATTGGTTTTCAGACGTAGAGAAAGCAAGCAGGGCTTCCTCCTGATGAGTTCACCTTCCCTCTGGCCCAGAACTTGAGTTCCTCAAGCTAGCAAGCAATCCCCTCACCACAAGTCAATTGACTCTGCCCACAATAGCTCAAGATGATCTGATGGTTTGTTTGCCTGCTCTGGGAATTCAATTTGAGGAGTGTATTCAGGCAAAGGGAGCTTGCAGCCTCCTGACCGCTCAGGATGTGAGGTCATTGTCAGGGGGTGAGATAACAGCTGCCTCTCCAGAGGCAAACGAGCAAACAGCACATCATGCTGCTGCCCTGCCTCCTGTTCCCAGCATAAAAGCCTCACCAACCAGGTTCAGCTTGACCCCTAATATGTTCCTGGGAAGATTCCTCTTTCTTCCAGATGTCACAGTGTCTGCAACTCCACCATTAGAAACCCATTGTTCACTGGCAGCCACCAACCACAGGGAAATCTCAAACTTCAGAGGTTACAGGGTTCAGGATGACCTGATCCTGCTTTCTCCTCCCAGTGCCCCCCACACTGAATCATTTTCAGGTCTACTTGCTCTCTTTCTTCGTGGGTTTTACACAGACCTATTCCTCTTTCAAGAATGCCTTCCCATGAAAGAAGACTGGTTAAATAAATGATGGCACACTCTTAAAACAGAATATTGTGAAGCCATTAAAACTGATAAGATGTCCTGGGAGAAGGTTACAATAACTTTTGAGAAAACCCAGTTATGAAATAACATTAGCAGCTAACGTTTATTGAGGATTTACTCTGTACACTACTCATTGAATCCTCAAAACGACCTTAGAAAGAAGGTACTGCTATAACTCACCATATTAGAGATGGGGAAATGGAGGCTCAGATGCAGACTTTTAACATGTCTGAAATTACAAGCCTAGTCAGTAGCAGAGTTGAAATTTGAACCCAGGCAATTTGTCTTCAGTGTCTGCATTCTTAACCCCCACCTAGTACTGTGTCGAGCAGAGTTTGTGCAATGTGATCTTATTTTTGTAAAAACAAAATGAAAAAAGTATTATATGTAGAAAGAGGCAAAGAACTTTAAAGCATGGCCATGATATGGTCCAAAATATTCAGAGTGGTTACCTGTGGAGAATGAGATTGATGACAGATGACATCACAGGTTGGTTCCCCCAGGAAGCAATCCCTGAGGTGGAGGATAGCATGAGGCATGTTGATGAAAGAGGGCTTATGAGAAGAGAGATATAGGAGGCAGAGCAGAGGGAGAGCTTGCGTTTTGATGCAGGAAGCTCTAGATATAGAACAATTCTTCAGAGTGTCCCAAGTTGGCCCAAGGTGCCCAGACTTCGATGCTCCCTGATTCATCAGTCATTGGATGTGAGCCATGCCTTGAAGGGTATGACATTGAATGAGGTAGCCCTCTGCAGCCAAGGTGTGAGGATGAATTTTATGAGTCAACTTGCCTGGGCTAAGGATGCCCAGATATATAGTAAAACATTGTCTCTGGATGTGTCTATGAGATGTGTCTATCCAGAAGATATCCACTTTTGAATCAGTAGACTGAGTAAAAAGGAACACCCTTGCCAATATGTTTTGCCAAAACAAAACAAATTCCTGCACATGGATTAGCTGGTAGGGCTCCAAATACAGAAGCTGACAGATGTGTGAGAAGGACTTTGGTCCAGGATCCTACCAACCAGATTATCTGGCCTTAGGGAAGCACATAGTATCTGCCTCCCCTGCTGCAAAATGAGAGGGCTATAGACTATTCCATGGTGGCCCCCACGAACCACACCTTTTGGTTGTGCCTGTTATGGTGTGGTACATATGGTTGTACCTGTTATGGTATGGTGATATGTTCCGTGTTCCTTCAGTTGGGTGGAGAATGTTGGGAGTAAGTGTTCATTCTCTAGCACTTCAGGCTGCCAGCTTTAAATATATATGCTAATGGAAGTCAGGCCATTGTACCCTGAAAAAGTAAAGTTGAGATCATGGTAAAATTGTGCTGTAGATTCTATCAATGATAAAAGGTGCTGCATATAATATTATTTATTAATACTGGTGCTGTTTAAGTGCAGAATTTTGTAAATTGCATATTTCTTCTTATAAATTGGGATAGATTCAATGTTGGCACTGTAGTAATGCCCAAGGTTCCAGTCCCATTCCATCTTGTGATGCCATAATCTTCAAAATGTGTACATCACACACACACAGGTTCACACACACACACAGGTACACATACACAGGTATACACACACACACACACACATACACACATACACAGGTACACACACACAGGTACACACACACTAGTCCCTTCATCTGTCTCCATCTCTTCATCCTTCAGATCTCAATGTCAACATCACTTCTCCAGTGAAGACCTCCCAGACTTCCAGCCATATACTGCCACACCTCCCCAGTCTCCCCATATTATAAAAAGATACAGCTAGCTGCCTATCCAGAATTCAAAACCCTCCCTTTTATTGCTGACTTACTGAATCTAATTCTATCAGGCATTCACACCTGCCACCTTCTGTTTTAGGACAATGCTAACCCATTCCCAGCTCTGGTGAGTCCCAGTTAGTCTTAACCCATCAGAATAAGCCATGCCCCGGGCAACTGTTATTGGTTCAGGATAGTTCATATGGTCTAAACTGACCCATCAGATTGAAGGGAAGAGACATAGAGCAAAGTAGGGAGATTTTAGCCTCTCTCCTCCCAGAAGCGAATGATGAAGCAGTGAAGCCTCCGTTGCCTCTGAGGGCCATTTTGTACCTACAAAGAGAACCAGGGTGAGGCCAGCTCCAGGAGGACGAAGCAGAGAGATGGAGAGAATCTGCATCCTCTTCATGTCACTGAGCAGCTGATCATTCCTTGCTTTGAGCTACCCTGCAAGTGAACTGCTATATCTGTGTGATTAAATAGTTTATTCCTAAGCAAGTTTTAATCAAGATTTCCTGCCCTTATCACTAAAAACATTCTAATAAGTGCATCTATCATCATTTTCAACACACTATTATTTTTGTTTGTTTAACTGCCTGCTGCCTCCAGATTTTTTTCACTGTATTCTCTGTGATCGCAGAGACTGTCTTATTCACCATAGATCCCCCAGGCCCTACCAGAGTAAATAGCTCCTGGTAGATATGCAACAAATATCTGTAAATAAATGGATAACATCATCTATGCTTTATGAATGGAAGAGAAGGGAGTGGGCTTCCAACTGAAACTGGGATATAACCCTCATATAGCTCCACTGTGCTTCAGCTTCTGTAGAATACTAATAGTACCTTCCTAGCTGTTGCAAACTATAGTCATGTAATGAGGTTCAAGACATGCTACCCCAAAATATAACACCTTGGCATTTGAAAAAACAGCAGAAGAGGGATGATATGATGTGGCTGTGTCCCTACCAAAATCTCATCTTGAACTCAGTGGGAGGTAATTACATCATGGGGACAGGTCTTTCCCATGCTGTTCTCATGATGTTAACTACCCCTCATGAGATCGATGGCATTAAAAAGGGGAGTTTTCCTGCACAAGCTCTCTTCTCTTGTCTGCCACCATGTGACACAGTGCCTTTCATCTTTCCCCATGATTGTAAGTCTTCCCCAGCCACGTGGCACCATAAGTCCATAAAACCACTTTCTTTTGTAAATTGCCCAGTCTCGGGTATGTTTTTATCAGCAGTGTGAAAATTTACTAATACAGTAGGTATGCAACAAATATTTGTAAAGAAATGGATAACATTCTCTATGCTTTATGAATGGAAAAGGAGTAGGCTTCCAACTAAAACTGGGATGTAACCCTCACCTAGCTCAACTGTGCTTCAGCCTCTATTGAGTACTAATAGTACTAATGTACCTTCATAGTTGTTGCAAACTATAGTCATTGATGAGGTTCAGGATATGCTACCCCAAGATATAACACCTTGACATTTGAGAAAACAGCAGAAGCAGGAAGGTCACTCTCACTTTCCCTTCACCCTTCTTCCCTGAATCAGGCCAGAAAAGAATTCTCTGACATTCCCTTGAAGCAGGTCATAAGACCCTCATTCCAGAGGTGCCCTCCCGATACCCAGTAAAAAAGGAATGTCCTTCTCTCTGAAGACACAGGGATGCAGTGAATAATCTGAACAAACAGGCCTTGCTACGTTCCCCTCTGTTTATTACCATTAGATCACACAACCTTTGCCCAATCATACTTCTGCCTGATTCTCCACTCCATCAAACCTATGCATAAAAATACGTAGGTTTCCTTGTTCCATTGGATCTTCATTTCCAAAGGTTCCCATGTAGTGAAAAGCTTATATTAGATAAACTTGCAAGCTTTTCTCTTGTTAATCCATCTCTTCTTATAGGGGCCTCAGTCATGAACCTAGCAATAGTTGAGAAAAGAAATCTCTTCTCCCCTACTCATGTTTTATGTATTTGTGAATTGTTTAAGTTATTCAAAATCTAGAAACGTATATGTGAGTGTGTGATGCAAGGAAAGGAATCCATTATGTGGGTGGCAGTCAACAAGTTAAAATTCACTGTTATTCCAGTTATTCCTGGATGCACTTCTGCACAGACCTCTCCTGGCACCACCTTGAGCATTCTGCCTTCAGACCAAGAGGCATAACCCCTCAGTCCCCAGAACTGGGTATCCACAATTGGAATCCAGTCTTCCCAACTGTTCTAGTTATATATTGCTATCCCCCAAACTTAGCAAAAATTACCCTAAAACTTTAATCAGCAAACATTTATTATTTCATAGTTTTGGAGAGTCAGGAATGTGAAGAGGCGTAGCATCATGGTTCTAGTCCAAGGTCTCTCATGAGATCACCATTAAGCCATGAGTTGCAGCTGCTTCTAAAGGGCTGGAGGATCTGCTTCCAAGTTCAATTACATGGCTGCTGGCAGGAGGCTTCAATCCCTCATCATGTGGATCTCTCTATTAGGGCTGCTCATAAAGAGAGTGAATCAGGAAAGAGAAAATGTATGCACCCAAGGCAGAAGCCAAGCCTTTTTATAACATCATCTTGGAAATGAAACACTATCACCTCTGCCATATGTTATCCATTAAAAGTCAGGCACCAAGGAAGAAATTTCAAGAGATCTATTATACAGCAAGGTGACTATAGCTAATGATGACATATTATATTTTTGAAAAATGTACAGGGCGGATGTTATGTGCTCTTACTACAAAAATAACTATGTGAGTATTGCATTTGTTAATTAGCTGGACTTAACCATTACACAATGTTGATGTACTTCAAAACATTGTTTCATACATGATTAAAACATACAATGTTCTCTATCAATTTAAAGATAAACAAATAAATGCATTTTTTTATTTCTCAGATGAATTCTAAAAAGAAAGAAGAAGGAGCAGGAGAAAGAGGAGAAGTAGTTAAGCACTAAGTCCAGCTCACACCCAAGAAGAGAGGCCTTGAGTTATATTTCTTAAAAGGAAAAATATCAAAGGATTTGTGGACATATTTTTTAAAACCATGCTGTCACTGAATCCTTTCTCTCTTCCACTGAGTGCTTATCTTCTGGGCTTAAGAGAATCACAGTCTGGGAGCCATTATGATGAGTGCTGCATCATCATCTTCATCATCGGCATCTCAAGAAAATTACCATATTAACTATACCCTTTTAGGGGCCATGCCAGGCAGTATGCTAATTGCTTTATAGACACTTAATTCTCACAACAACACTATTCAGTAGGTACTGTTATTATTCCTATGAAGAGTTGAGGAAACAAAGCCCTGGGGCCATTAGGTGACTTACTCAATGTTGAACAGCTAGTATAAGTGCATAAACCAGATCTAATTGCAGTCCACGCTGTTAGCTGCTACTCTACACTGCCTCCCACTGGCCAGTAAAGGAAACTCCATCTGTCCCAGCAACCAGGTCAGGTTTCCAAAGCCAAGTGCCCACCATGTGGAAAATTTTAAATAAAATAAAGCTTTGAGGCTGAGTGCAGTGGCTCACGCCTGTAATCCCAGCACTTTGGGAGGCCAAGGCGGGAGGATCATGAAGTCAGGAGTTTGAGACCAGCCTGACCAACGTGGTGAAACCCCATCTCTACTAAAAATACCAAAAAATTAGCTGGGCGTGGTGGCATGCGCCTGTAATCCCAGCTACTCAGGAGGCTGAGGCAAGAGAATCGCTTGAACCCGGGAAGCGGAGGTTGCAATGAGCTAAGATCGGGCCGCTGCACTCCAGCCTGGGTGACGGAGCAACACTGTCTCAAAAAAATAAAAATAATAAAACTAAAACATTGAAATCAGCATTCAAGAAGGTCCAAATCAGAAGATGAGAGAGTGGGAAGTTGCAATATACAAAGCATACTCAAGAATGGAGCCAAACGAATAAGAGAAAGCCATGCACATCCCTGATGCATGGAAATCTATGCAGACATATGTAAATGTATGTAAGTGGCCATGCTAATCTAGGTAAATGACTATGCCCTGAAAAGCAAAAAAAGGGGTTCAGCTTTTCAGAAGGCAATTTCCCCTGGTCTTGGCGTCTCTTGGTGTAGGAGCCACTACAGGCCAAAAAGTCAGTCTCTAGACTGAAAATTGTAAGAAAAATTGTACCAGAGGTGACACCCAGACCTTTGCAGGAGTTCAGATACCTGAGACCTGGCTTACCTGAGGCCTGGCTTTCCTGGCTCCCAACAAACTGTCAGATTCGATACATTAGCAAAAATCAGTAAACAAAAATCCTGTTTGCAAACAGGTGTCCATTTGCTTGTCCCATAGGTGTATTAGTAAAAGCTGAATTGGACATCCTTCCAGCGCAATCATTCTTAAACTTTGGTGTGTGCTTGAATCACACAGCCAGGGTCCTTATTTAAAGTACACATCCCTGTGCCCCTCCTGAGACCTTCTCACAGCCTTCTTTGGGTGTGAGAGTCTGCCAGGCTGGAAATCTGCATTTTTAAAAACACGTCACAAATGATTCTTGATCAAGAAGTCCATGGACCACCTTTAAAGAAAACTAGTATATAAAAAAAACACAGAGTTTGAGAGCAGATATACTTGAATTTGAATCTCAGTGTGACATTGACTAGCTATGTGACCTTGGATTGCCAAAAAGGTGCCACAGTACCACCATGCTCATTTGTAAACTGTAGCTGATTTTATTCTCCCTCTCAAAGGGTTGCTGTGATAATCTGAAATATACATACATTTGACTCTCAATAACTAAATGAGATAATTCATTTAAAGGAGTTGGCACAATGCCTGACACAGTAAAAACCCCATAAATATTTGGTATTATTGTGATGATCATTCCCTAATGTAAGGGGAAACCAGAATCTCCCTCACCCAGAAGCCAGGCTGGCTCATAAAATGCTGACTAGTGAGTGCCATTGATAGGTGAACAAGCCTTTACCTCCTCCATAAGGAGGTGGAGCAATGCATCTGATTGGCAGATTGGCAAGAATCTGAGTTTCATTGGTTCATTGGTCCATTGTTTGGCGATAGAGTTCAAGTGTTCCACCCCTCTTCCCTTTTCTCCCTTTCTTTTCCTCCTCACATTTTTTTTTCTTCTCTTCCCCTTTCTCCTATCTCCCCCTTAAGAAGTTCTCTAGTTCTAGTCCAGGAGAGGAGAATTAGGAAGGATGATTAGGTTCACAGGTCCAAGCCGTGTCCTCCCACCCAGATTAGTCAGCAATAGGTTTGATATTTTGATCCCTGTCGGATTCCTGTGTCTATTAATTTCTCAGTCGGTCAAAAACCCATAGAGCAAAGAGGTGACCATCTGGCTAAGACCTTACCACCCAATGTGTTCCTTCTGGGTGCCTGTCCTCATGCCCAGTGGGTAATTTCTCTTGATATCTATTGCCTCACTTGGTGGGTTCTCCCTGAGGCCAATTATTCATTCCCGATTAATCATGGCAACGATACTCATGCACTAATTTCAAGGCTGTCAGAACTTCCTCTCACGGAGCATCCTTTATTTACTTGAATTATGACTTTCTTTCATCAATTCTTAATCAAGTGGGTTTATATGTGCAAAAGGAACAAACAGAATATCCAACGTAAATGATACCTCAAAAAGAGAAGCCCTGGGCTCAGTCCATTAACAATTAATCATTGAGTTTTGAAGGAGCTTTCAAAAGCACATAACACATGTTTATAAACAATACCACTGCCCAACCAGCTCCCATAGAAACAATAGCAGCACCCAATGGATGCAGGCTATGTGCCAAGCACACTGAGTGGCACTTTACATACATTAATTATGGCATTTATTCCTCACAATAACTCCATCTGGAGAGGACAAGTCTGAGCTCAGACAGGATAACAGAAGACAGTGCCCAAATTCACACAGCCAGAAATCACCTCACCAGGATTCAAACTTGAGTCTTGCCTTCAAAGTTGCCACCTTTGGCAAAGCCCAGTGGCTCATGCCTATAATCCCAGCTCTTTGGGAGGCCTAGGCAGGTAGATAATCTGAGGTCAGGAGTTCAAGACCAGCCTGACCAACACAGCAAAACCTCATCTCTACTAAAAAATACAAAAATGAGCCAGGCTTGTTGGCGGGTACCTGTAATCCCAGCTACTTGGAAGGCTGAGGCAGGGAAAATTGCTCGAACCCGGGAGGAGGAAGTTACAGTGAGCTGAGATTGCGCCAATGCACTCCAGCCTGGGCAACAGAGCGAGACTCCATCTTAATAAATAAATAAATAAGCCCCATCCTGGCCAATATGGTGAAACTCCATCTCTACTTAAAAAAATACAAAAATTAGCTGGGCATGCTGGAGTGTGCCTGTAGTCCCAGCTACTCAGGAGGCTGAGGCAGGAGAATTGCTCGAACCTGGGAGGCAGAGGTTGCAGTGAGCCAAGATCACGCCATTGCACTCCAGCCTGGCGCCTGGTGACAGAGTGAGACTCTGTCTCCAAAAACAAAACAAACAAAACAAAACAAAACAAAAAAGTCCCCATCTTCTTCCACCACACCATGATGCCTCCTTGTAACCCTCTCATCATGTATCTCCTTGTATTTGAATTATATCCAGCCAAACCCCAGGACTGAATAGCCTATCTTACTGCTTTTACTCACAGAGTAATTCCTAGATTAAAACCCTGGTTCTTCTTCTTGCTAAGCTGTGTGATCCTGGGCTAATTACTTGAGCTCTCTGAGCCCCAATTTCCTCAACATGAAGACAGGAATAGCAATCTTGCCCTGGTTATCTTATGGTAATTACTTTATGGGGTAGCTGTGAGCATTACAGTACAGTGATGAACATTAAAGTGCTTTGTAATCTGTAAGAAATATACAGATACATTTGACTCTTGAACAACATGGGGGTCAGGAACGTCAACCTCGACACAGTTGAAAATTCACATATAACTTTCGACTCCCCTAAAACTTAACTACTAATAGCCTACTGTCAACTGGAAGCCTTACCAATAACATAGTCAATTAACACATATTTTGTATATGTATTATACACTATATTCTTACAATATAGTAAGCTAGGGAAAAGAAAACATTTCCAAGAAAATCATAAGAAAAAGAAGATATATTTACTATTCATTAAGTAGAAGTGGATCATCTTAAAGGTATTCATCCTTGACATCTTCACCTTGAGGAGGCTGAGGAAGAGGAAGAGGAGAGATTGCTCTCGCAGTCTTAGGGGAGCAGACGCAGAAGAACATCTGCATATTTGAATCTGCACTGTTCAAACCCATGTTCTTTAAGGGTCAACTGTATTATTTGTTGATGTTATTATTAACATTATTCTTTTGTAGTAGGCAGATCCTAAGAGAGCACCCAGTGATCCCTATTCCCTGGTATTCAAGTCCCAGTATAACTCCCTCCCCTTGAGTGTGCAAGGGACCTGTGACTTGCTTTTAATCAACAAAACACAACCAACATTATGGGATGCCATTTTCACATTGGGTTACAAAAGAATGTGACTCCTGTCTGACTAGCAGACTCTATTACTTACGCATTCCGATAAGGCCAACTGCCATGTTGGAGGGCCCATCTGGCAATAAACAAGAGGAAGTGAGGTCCTCACTCCAACAACCACAAGGAACTCAATCCAACCAGCAACCACGAATTGGAAAGCAAATCCTTGAGCAGTGAAGCCTTGAGATGACCGAATCCCCAGCTAACACCTTAACTGCAGCCTGTGCTGCAGAACCCAGCTGAGCTCTCCATGAATCCCTGAGCCACAGAAACTGCAAAATAATAAATGTATGTTCTTCTAAGCCACCGAGTCTTGTAGAAATTTATCAACCAGCAATAACTAATACACTGATTCAATCACTGATTCATTCAAACATTCACTGAGCTCCTACTATGTACCAGGCAAAATACTGGAGTGGGGACACAGAAATACCTGGGGCATGGTCTGTATCCTCAGATTGTTCATTCTAGTGCAGGATCTCACCTGCATATAAATGAGAGCAAGGTACACAGGCTGCAAAAAATAATGCGGAACCCGTGCACAGGGATGCAGGGTTAATGTGCACGGCAATCTCCTTCCTCAAAATGTAAGTCCTAAGTACTCAGAAATGTACATTCTTTTAGTTACCATTTAAAGGGAAAATTTAGTTTAAAACAAAGGTGAAAAGAAACACAAATGTGTCCATCAACAGGAGAATGATCCCCAAAAAAGAAAACCCAAACACAATTACATTTACAGTTCACAAAGCCCATAAAGTATCTAACAGCCATTAAAAATAATGAAGTAAGTTTATATCTGTTGACATGGCAAAAACTCCAAGACACATTGCTGGTTGAATTTGTTAAGAAAAAAAAATAGCTTAATTGTAAATAGTATCTTACTGAATAGTTAGTTGTATGAGAAACAACTAATTATATAGTATCTATTGAATAGTTGTGTGAGAAACAACTATTCAATAAGACAGTAATTACAATTTTTAAAAAACTCACTTTGGCTGGGCACAGTGGTTCATGTCTATAATCCCAGCTCTTTGGGAGGCCATGATGGGCAGATCACTTGAGGACAGGAGTTTGAGACCAGGCCAGCCAACATACTGAAATCTCATCTCTACTGAATACAAAAAATTAACCAGTCATGGTGATACTCACCTGTAATCCCAGCTATGCGGGAGGCTGAGGCAGGAGAATTGCTTGAACCTAGGGGGCAGAGATGGCAGTGAGCCAAGATCACCCACTGCACTCCAGACTGGGCAACAGAGTGAGACTCTGTCTCAAAAAAAAAAAAAAAGAAAGAAAGAAGAATAATCCACTGTGAACACACATATGCATGAACACACACACATAAATAGCACTTGCCTTCAATGATATATAAACATGTACAGTAGGTAGAGAACAATACAATGAGGATTAAGGACACAGACTATGGACTCAGATTTCTGGGACCCAACTACCAGTTATGCCATTTACTGGTTGTGTGACCTTGAAAACCTTTCTGAAATGCTTTGAGCCTCAGTTTTGTCATCCGTAAAATGGGAATTATAATGGTGGTACAGATGGGCTGTGTCCCCACCCAAAATCTCATCTTGAATTGTAATCCCCATAATTCTCAAGTCTCAAGGGAGAGACCAGGTGGAAGTAATTGAATCATGGGGGTGGTTTCCCCACTCTGTACTTGATAGTGAGTGAGTTCTCAAGAGGTCTGATGGTTTTATAAGAGGCTCTTCCCACTTTGGTGCTTTTCCTTCCTGCTGCCTTGTGAAAAAGGTGCCTTGCTTCCCCTTTGCCTTCTGCCATGACTGTAAGTTTCCTGAGGTCTTCCTAGACATGCTGAACCATGAGCCAATTAAACCTTTTTCCTTTATAAATTACCATGTCTCAAGCAGTTCTTTATAGCAATAAGAAAACAAGCTAATACAAATGGTACTTACATCATAGGGTTATTGTGAGGATCAAATGAGCTAATATAAAGCTGACGCATAGTAAGTGTTCAATGAATGTTTGCTATTATTAATACTAATACAATGGTTATTATTACTCCTATGACCACTATTAATCTGGAAAGATACATACAAAATAAAAATAATGAAAATAAAAAATAAAAATGATAATAATATAAACAACGAGGGTATTGGAATGAGAATGGAGAACAAAAGGGTCTTTAGACATATCTGTAATTTCCATTTCTTACCAGGACAACAGTTCAGGTATTATGTAACTAAGAATCAAAATGAAGAAATAGATAGTCAAATAGTTATTTGAAACCAACACATAAATAGTCAAGTAAATAGTAGTACGGGTTCTCAGGTATCCTGAGGCACAAAGCAGGAAAGTATTCCGTTTTCTCTGAAAATGAAGAGGGTGTCAAGGCAGGCTCCATGGAAAATGTGATTCACCCAGAAGCCACCCCTCCCGCTGATATTTTCTACAAGTACGAATTTTCCTCTTTGTCTGAAGAAGTGCCATGAAGCCTTCTAGAGTCCCCTACAGATTGATAAAGGTCCTGCTAAAAACCTGGGGAAGCAGGGGGGAAGGGGGGCGACCCCAAAGGTTGTTCCCAAAGTTTCCAGAAACCCAGGGGGACGGCTGGGCTAGCTGCCAGGATGGCCTGGCTGGACCTCCAGGATACCCAGCAAGCTCTTCCAACCCCACTGAACTGTGCATTAATAAACTCATAACAAGCTGTCTTCCCATTCCAAGCTGCCGCTGCTGCGTGCTGCTGAAAGATTCCTGTGTCTTGCAAAGAGGTCTGGCTGATAATGGTGATGGTGGCCCTCCCTCTGCCTGCCCTCCCTTGTCTGCCTCAATCTGCAGGTCACTGGGCTGGTGGGGGCTGCAGACTAAAGTGAGGAAACCCACCGGAGGGGCTTCTGAATGGAAGCAACTAAATCTCCCAACACCTTGGGGCTCAAACTGCAATTGGGAACTCATTAACTCCCAGCTCTAACTAAGTGCCCACTGTGAATGAGCATCTTCCTTCGAAGCAATAAATTCACCCAGAGGATGCAATTAACGGGACCAATAAGAGTAGGAGGGAGCAGAGAAGAAACATTTATCAACAGCCTCCTCACTGCTTGTCCATTTTTCTTCTCATTTAATTTACCCAATAAACTTTTTTCCTAATTATTTCATTTTTTGTCAGTCTCTACTTATCCATATTATATTTTTATTATCCAATAATCTTTTAATATCTTCACTATTATTATTGCCCATTTTATGGATGAGAAAAATGAGGCTTGGAGAGGTTCTGACTTATTCAATAGTACACAGCTAAGAATCAAATGGTTCAGGTGTGGCGACTCATGCCTGTAACCCCAGCACTTTGGGAGGCTGAGGCGGGATGACTGCCTGAAGCCAGGAGTTCAAAACAAATCTGGACAACAAAGTGAGATCCTATCTCTACAATTTTTTTTTTAAAGATTAGGTGGGTGTGGTGGCATGTGTCTGTAATCTCAGCTACTCAGGAGTCTGAGGCAGGAGGATCGCTTGAGCCCAGGAGCTGAAGGCTACAGTGAGCTATGATGGCACCACTGTACTCCAGCCTAAGACAGAGCAAGACCCCATCTCAAAAGACAAAAAAAGAAGCGGCAAATAAATTTGGTCCTCATCACATTGCTTATGTCCATTTTACAGATAAGAAAACTGAGGCTTGGGAGATCAGGTGGCTTTCCCAGGGAGGACTATATGATTGGGAGGTGATGTTGTTATTATTTCTTTTAATATTATTATTATTATTTTGAGATGAAGTCTCACTCTGTTGCCCAGGCTATAGTGCAGTGACGCAATCTCAGCTCACTGCAACCTCCACCTCCTGGGTTCAAATGATTCTTCTGCCTCAGCCTCCCAAGCAGCTGGGATTACAGGGACGCCCACAACGCCTGGCTAAATTTTGTATTTTTATTACAGATGGTGTTTCACCATATTAACCAGGCTGGTCTCAAACTCCTGACCTCAGGTGATCCGCTCACCTCAGCCTCCCAAAGTGCTGGGATTACAGGCATGAGCCATGACTCCCGGCAGATGTGGTCATTATTTCTGAACTCAAGTGCAGAGTTGATTTGATGCCCAGAGACGGAAAGAGCATTTCAACTTCTTCATCACCCACCTGGAGACTGGATCAGACCTCTTCTTATCCTCTAAAGGTGGTCCTGAGTTTACCCCTAGCAGAATCAAACTAGGGCACATATTAAAATGCAGATTGGCTGGTCCTGCCCCCAGTCTTTGAAACAGACACTCTCACCAAAAGATCTGAAGTCGACATCTTACCTAAACATCCCCAGAAAGAGTCTCATGCATGCTGGAGCTTGGGAACCATGGTACAGGCATCCCTCTCTGACGCTTGGTACATCTTGATCCATGAAGAACAAGGCAGCTTTTCCAAGAGCGCTGTTTTAAATTAGTGAGTCAAACTTTTAAATCCATCATCATTTTACATTTATGAAGTTCATTTTCATCCTCTTAATCAGAAGTCTAAAGCTGGCAGACTTGAGAATGTATTTGGCCAGCTCTTTCAGCTCTTGGACCAGTGTTTTGAAAGAATCTAGCATGTTCCTAAACAGAGACCACCTGGGTTTAAATCCTAGCTCCCTCAACCTCTACCTGTGCTGCTCACACATGCTGACCTCAATTTTCTCAACTACTAAATGGAGTAATAGTAGTGTGTGCCTCCTAGTTATATGAGAGAAAGCTTACAAAAGAGTGTCTGGAATAGAGTAAATGCTCAATAAAGGTTAGCTATCAATATTAAAATGTAGATTTTGGCCAGGTGCAGTGGCTGGTGCCTGTAATCCCAGCACTTTGGGAGGCCAAGACAGGTGTATCACTTGAGGTCAGGAGTTCAAGACCAGCCTGGCCAACATGGTGAAACCCCATCTCTACTAAAAATACAAAAAATAGCCAGGTGTGGTGGCGGACACCTGTAGTCCTGGCTACTCAGGAGTCTGAGGCAGGAGAATTGCTTGAACCCAGGAGGCGGAGATTGCAGTGAGCCGAGATGGCGCCACTGCACTGCAGCCTGGGTGACAGAGCAATACTCCGTCTCAAAAGAAAAGAAAATAGAATAAAATGAGTATTTCTAGATTGTCTTGATTTTCTCACTGCCACACTTACCTGGATCCAGGTGGTGTCTGCCCACTTTCAGGGGTGAGGAAGACTGTTTGGTTACCCACATCACTTAGCCACTGGGCCATCCCCATGGGCATAAGCATGCTGCAGCCAGTTCTGCAGGCATTTGTATTGGTGGCCCTGTGGGCTTTGTTGAAATCACATGTCCATCATTGTTCTTCCCCAGGAGCCATCAGCACTCATTTCATAGCACCAGCCCTGGGGCTGCCCTGGGACTCCACACCCACATTCTGGTGATAGAACTGGAGCAAGAGGCTTCCAAGGCCCGTCAATCAAACCCTTGCTTTCCTGCCCAGCCTTGCTGCTCACCTCTCTCCCATTCCAACATCAACTCCAGCTGGATCATTGCAATTACTCAGCTGTAGCATGTTGCCATCCCATGAAGTGCAAACTTAACAAGAGTTCTGGAGAAAGTCCTTCTAAGATGTGTTTTCCTGGCTAACTCATTCTCGTGCATTCTAGTCTCCGCTGAAGTGTTAGTTCTTCCAGAACACTTCCTTGGCCTGCAGAGGCTGAATGAGCTGGCCCACTGTGTGCTGCTTCAGTTCCCTGCATTTCCTACTCACCTGCACTTATCACATTGGGTTTTGGTTGCCTGTTAATTGTCTCCCCTTATAGACCACTAGATCCATGAAGACAGAGTCTTTGCCTTGTTCGCCCTGAATGCTCAGTACCTAACAAAATACTTAGCACATAGTTGACACCCAGTAAACATTTGTTGAATGGATGGACAACACAGAGATTCTGTTCAGGTACAGGAAAAGGAACTAGAATTCTGTTTACAAAAGCAAGCAAGAAAGAGACGACAAGCATTAACTGAACACCTACTATATATAAAGTTTCATAATAACCTTATAAAGTAGCTATTATACGTGCTTTTTTTTTTTGAGACAGAGTCTCACTCTGTAAGTGAGACTGGCCCAGGCTGGAGTGCAATGGCACCATCTTGGCTCACTGCAGCCTCTGCCTCCCAGGTTCAAGCAATTCTCCTGCCTCAGCCTCCCTAGTAGATGGGATTACAGGTGACTACTGCCACGCTCAGCTAATTTTTTTTTGTATTTTAGTAGAGATGGGGTTTCACCATGTTGCCCAAGCTCATCTCAAACTCCTGAGCTCAGGCAATCCATCCGCCTCAGCCTCCCAAAGTGCTAGGATTACAGGTGTGAGCCACCACACCCAGCCTATAAGCCCTTTTATAAGAAAATTGAGATTCAGAGAAATTCAATGGTTTGTTCAAGGCCATTGAACTAGAAGAGAGGGCAGCAAAGTTTTTCTGTAAAGGGACAGATGGCAATACGTTTTAGGCTTTGTGGGTCACATGGTCTATGTCATAGCTACTCAACTCTGCCACTGTAGCACAAAAGCAGTCATAGACAATACATAAACAAATGGGCAGGGCTGTGTTCTAAGAAGATTTTATGTACAAAATGAGCCAGAAGCAGGATTTGACCCACGGGCTATAGTAGGTGAACCATGAGTTAGATAGTCATCTAAGAAAGATGAAACCTATGTTTGTTCACCAGGTATTAAAGCCTCTCAGACAAGAAGCTGGAGGAAGACAGACACATAGCAGAAACAGTAAAGATCCGGGAAGGGCTGTTTGCTATGAGAAAGACCACAGCAAATAAAGTCCATCTCATCATGAGAGCTCACATCCTTCACTTTTCTATAAAACACCGAATGAGCAATTACTGTGTGCTAGGACTTTGCCAAGTGTTTGGGGGACCCAACCATGAGTAAGGCCAGTTCCTGCCCTCTCTTAGCTTATAGTGTATTAGTCCATTTTCACATTGCTATAAAGAAATGCCGGGTAATTTATAAAGAAATAAGGTTTGATGGACTCATACCATATGGCTGCGGAGGCCTCAGGAAACTTACAATCATGGCAGAAGGCAAAGGAAAAGCAGCACCTTCTTCACAAGATGGCAGGAGAGAGAGAGCATGAAAGGGAAAGAGCCCCACACTTATGAAACAACCAGGTCTTTTGAGACTTACTCACTATTACGAGAACAGCATGGGGGAAGCCATCCCCATGATCCCATCACCTCCGACCAGGTTCCTCCCTTGACACATGGGGATTACAATTCAAAATAAAATTTGGGTGGGGACATAGAACCATATCATATAGAGTAGCAAATGAAATTATACTTAAGTACATTCTTTCCTTTGTTATATATTTACCCAGCACCTACTATGTGCTGCAGATGACGGCAGCTGTGAACAAATCAAGGCTTGGTCTCTGTTCTATGGCAGTTACAGCCCAGCTGCAGAAAGGGACATGAAATAATAATCACACAGATAAATATTTAATTACAAATTTGGGTAAATGCCATGAAGGAAAGAACATGATGCTATGAGGGAGAATAACAAGAGAAAATTCATTTAGGTTGTCAGGGAGAGGCTTGGTCAGGGAAGAACTCTCTGGAGAAATGGTAAATGCTAGAAAACTGAGACAGCAAAAGGTAGAGGCAGTTCAGAGGAAGTAAGATTAGAAGAAGCTTCTGGAAGGACATGACATTTAAACTCGACTTGAAAAGATAAGTGGGACTTGGAAGTGTAGGAACCAGCCTGCCATGTGCAGTTGTATAGGCTGTGCACTGCTCAACTGCAGCAGACACATTCATATGGACACAGTGGGAATGGCACTCCCTACGGTTGTGCAGTTATACAACAATCTGCAGCAACCCTGTGCTGCAGTGGGGAGAAAAAGCATTCCAGGGCACCAGGTAGTAGTTAGCAGTCCCTTACCTACACCAGGACCATGAACAAATTGCTCTGCCTTAAATGCTTCCTGTTCAGTGTTCTGCCTCTACCTCTTCCTCCTTGGGCTGCAGTTTGTGCATCGTGGGGCATTCTCAGGCCTCCTCAGCAGCTATGATGAATGTCCTCGTATTGCCTGTAACCATTCCCCCAGTGAGTTCCCTTGCCTGGTTCCCCATCAGCCTTCCTTCTGGCTGCAGTGTGTTAAGAAGGTACTCAACCCCATTCTTATTATTCCAGTTTAATGAGCTGGTGGCAAAACTTGCTGATATAAAATTTATATTTATTGAATCTGATTGTCCCTGAGCCTGCTCTTTCATGGGTAGCCTGCTTGTCCTAGTGGCTGGGACCACTCTGGATTATTGTGTTACAGTTTTACTGAT
Source organism: Cheracebus regulus (assembly GCA_963574635.1). Lineage (NCBI taxonomy): Eukaryota > Metazoa > Chordata > Mammalia > Primates > Pitheciidae > Cheracebus > Cheracebus regulus. The sequence continues at coordinate 22,021 of CAUYQU010000816.1, forward strand.
GGATGGTCCATTTGCTCACTCCTTTGGAAAGGAAGTCACACCCCCTCCCATCTCTACTGACTGGGTGCAGGCTGGTTTTCCACCTGGCAACTCTCTAAGTAGGGGAGAATGAGAGCAGGAATCCAAATTCATGTGCCTGCCAGGACCAGGCGGGCATGACGAATGACTGAATTGGGCTGGGACACGAGAGGAAGAGACTAGAGAGCACAGACATCACCTAAAAGGGGTGGTCCTACTCGGTTCCTGGCCACCGTTTCCTGCCCATGTGCAAATGAGCCCCATTGTGAGAGGATCTTTAATTTTCCAGGAATTTGGGAAAGAGAGATTTGTGTGCTTGTGTTTCTGATATCTTTCCATTTTAAATACCTGCAATCAATTTTTAAGACTATCTTAACATACAAGTCAAACAAATTACTTCTGGAGGTCAAATCCAACCCTTGGATTTCTGTTTGCCATCTCTGAGCTCAAGGGAGCTGAGAAAATCTGAAGATAAGAATGCCCGTTCCTGGGGGAAACCATAAATCCTTTGACCTGAAAGAGACCAACTTTTACAAGGCAGAAGGATGTACTGCTTAAGAGAACAAGCTTTGGAGTCAACCAGACTTGAATTCAAATATTCAAATGCAGGTTCCGCCCCCTTGTGTGACCTTGGGCAAGTCCTTCACCTGCTGAAACTCAGATCCCTCATCTGAGAACGAGAGAGAAGTCCACCTGTTTTGCAGAGTTGCTATGTGGAATTAAGGCTTGCTTTGACCCAGCGAAACATGAGCACAATGATGTGTATTTGTTCCAGGAAGAAAGTTTAAGAGCCAATGCAGTGTGTGCTATGTGCCGTTTTTTGTACTGTGACCAGTGTCACAATTTGGAGCCTCCATCATCCTGGGTCCCTCAGTAACAATGAGGAAAAGACTCCCATGCTGACCTTCAGCAGACATACAGCATGTGGTAAAAATAAGTTCTATTCTAGCTAAGCCATAGAGTATCTGGATTTTTTTTTCTTTTCTCACAGCAGCAAAGCCTACCCCAAGCTGACTGATATGTAGGATGGGGTAGTCTTGCTGTAGTAACAAAAAATTACAAAAATAGTAAATTTTGCAATTACTTTTCATTGGAAAAACTGCAAAATTACAAAATTAGTACATTTTGCAATTGCTTTTAATTGCAAAAACCAAAATTACTTTTGCACCAACCAGATATCTCATAGCATTCTTCTAAGAGTTAAACGAATTATTAAATATACATGGAACACAGAACAGTACCTAGACATAGTGAGCCCTTCTATTAATCCATTTTGCTATAACATCAAATAACTACATTTCAGTGACTTACCACCATAAAAGCTTACTTCCTGGTTTCCTGCTGAAGGGCAGCCTCTCTCTGGGATAAGCCCCTAGATGTACCGTTCTTATGACAGAAGGGAAGGAACAAGGGAGCTCGAAGAAATGGGCAAGAGTTTAAAGTTGTTGCTCAGACATCCATCACGTCGCTCCAGACACCACTGGCCAAAGCAAGTCACAGGGACAAGCCCAACATCGGTGGGACAGGAATGTTGCCCCTGTCATTGGGAGGCATGTCAATCACACAGCAATGAGCAGGAATGTATAATCCTTGTATCAGGAGGCAAATCACAGGGGGGGAATTATAAAATCCAAAATACCGCTCAGTAAGTTAGTGATTAGGCTTTTCACACATGATAAAAGGAGTCAGCAAGGAAAAGTTTGGGCTCCTAAGTACAAAGATATAGAGGAAGATGAAGAGGATGACTTGGAGTTTCTCCTTCCACTTGGCCTCTTGGATATCATGGTTTGGAGACACAGCCAAAGGAGCTAGTTTCAACATAAAACCCAAGCACACGCCAGGTGCAGTGGCTCACACCTGTAATCCCAGCACTTCAGGAGGCTGAGGTGGGTGGATCACTTGAGGTCGGGAGTTCGAGACCAGCCTGGCCAACATGGTAAAAACCCTGTCTCTACTAAAAATACAACAATTAGCCAGGTATGGTGCTGCTCATCTGTAATCGCAGCTACTTGGGAGGCTGAGGCATGAGAATCGCTTGAACCCAGGAGGCAGATGTTGCAGTGAGCTGAAATTGTGCACTGCACTTCAGCCTAACTGACAGAGTAAAACTCCATCTAAAAAGAAAAAACAAGGACTGTCTTAGGTCCACAGGATAAAATATGACCCAGAGTAGCCGAGAAAGTCCTTGTCTCCACCTGGGACTAGGATGCAGCAAGAAATGGATTCAGATGCAGTGTTTCTTCGTCATCTCCAGGGATTGTCATTTTTGGAGGGTGGAATATTACCAGGGGCTTGGCGTTTTCAGAGGCACAAACTCAGCAGCCACAATGAATATCCTCCCTTCTCACATCTTATCGGACAGCCAATATCAGCCAGAGGAAGCAGAGGGGAGCTAAGAGGACTGGTCAGGGGGACACGTGAAAAACTCGTGGACTGTAGGGATAATGAGAGATACAGGCTAGGTCCTCTGGCATCGTGTGTTACGCAGTTAAATGCATGAACCAGCAAACGCTGAACCATCCTAGTCAACAAGGCCCCATTGATCCTCACAGGTTACTGAGCTCTGCAAAATCAGTTTACTAGTAAAACTATACGCACACAAGGGCAAAACGTACACACATCCAAAAATTATCTCTAGGCAGAAAAATGCAGAGCACATCACCGGACATTCAGAAGGCTTTTTCTCACCTTGGCAGGCTGGGGGAAAGAAATATACTGCCAAAAGTAAGGCCAACGGGGCAGCCATGACTGCTGGCTGGGCTCAAGATGGGAAGGGAAAGCAGCAAAGGGCTGGTGATTTTCCCTTCTGGAAGTCCCCAAGACACAGACTATATTCTAGAAGGAGATGAGTAACTACGGTTTGGAAATAAAGGTTAACATTAACATTATTTAATAATTATTATTAAATATATTTTAAAAGCTTGTTATTAGGTTGACTCATAAGAAACTACTGATATTTCATATTTTTAAGACCAGTTCTAACCTGGGCAATTTCATAAAGCACAATTTCACAGGGGGCAACCTGACATATGCCAAACATTGTGATAGGCAGTTAAACATGTAATCATTTTATTCAATACCCATCCAGCCCTCTGTATTAGTCCATTTTCCTGCTGCTGACAAAGACATACCTGAGACGGGGCAATTTACAAAAGAAAGAGATTTAATGGACTTACAGTTCCATGTGGCTGGGAGGCCTTGCTATGATGGTGGAAGGTGAAAGGCACATCTCAAACAGCAGCAGACAAGGGAAAAAACTTGTTCAGGGAAACTCTGCTTTATGAAACCATCGGATCTCATGAGACTTATTCATGATCATGTGAATAGCACAGGAAAGACCTACCCCCATCATTCAACTATCTCCCACTGGGTCCCTCACACAACACATAGGAACTGTGGGAGCTACAATTTAAGATGAGGTTTGGGTGGGGACACAGCCAAACCATATCACCCTCCAAGGCAGGTTCCCTTGCTATCTCCATTTTACAGAGGAAGAAACTGAGGTTAAATTATTTGCCTGAGCTAAGCATGGTGACACATGCCTATAAGCCCAGCTACTCAGGAGGCTGAGGCAGGAGCATCACTTGAGTCCAGGAGGTCAAGGCTGCAGTGAGTCATGATCACACCACTGCATTCCAACCTCTAAGATAAAAAGAAAAAATAATTTAAAAAAAACAATTTGCCCAATGTCACATGGCTAATAAATTACAGACCTAAGATATAACCCAGAGGATCAGAATCTGGAGCCCAGACCCTTCACAACAGGGCTCTGGCTGCCCAAAGTAGGTTCCAAGAACCAACTGCAGCCTCTCCTGGGAGCTTGTTTGAAATGCAAAGTCTTATTTGTACATCCATGAGCACAGTAGCATTATTCACAATAACCAAAAGATGGAAACAACCCAAATGTCTGCTGACGGGTGAATGGATGAAATGTGGTAAATACAACAGTGTATTATCCAGTCTTAAAAAAGGAAGAAAATACTGACATATGCAACAATGTGGATGTACCTTGAGGACACCGTGCTAGGTAAAATAAGCCAGACACAAAAAGACACATACTGTGTGATTCCACTTATTTGAGGTCCCTAGAGTAGTTAAATTCATAGAGACAAAAACTAGAATGGACATTGTCAGGAGGTAGGGAGAGGGAAGAATGGGGAGTTGTTTAATGGTTAGAGTTTCAGCTGAAAACTGAAAAGAGTTCTGGAGACTGGTTATACAACAATGTGATATACTTAGTGCCACAAAACTGCACTTAAAAGTGGTTAAAATGGTAAGCTTTGTATTATGTATATTTTAACACAATAAAAATAATTTCAGGCTAGTCAGGAAAAATCTGCCGAGGGATGCCAAGTGCTTGTTTGCTTGTGGAACTGATATAGCACTTGGTCAAATTGGACAGCGATGCAAAAATGCCCTTCTTTTTTTTGTTGTTGTTCAATTTTTTGGCTCTGTCATGCCTGTAATCGCAGCACTTTGGGAGGCCAAGGCTGGTGGATCACCTGAGGTCAGGAATTTAAGACCAACCTGGCCAACATGTTAAAACTCCGTCTCTACTAAAAATACAAAAATTAGCCAGGCATGGTGATGGGTGCCTGTAATCCCATCTACTCAGGAGGCTGAGGCATGAGAAGCACTTGAACCTGGGAGGTGGAGGTTGCAGTGAGCCAAATTGTGCCACTGTACTCCAGCCTGGGTAACAGAGCAAGACTCTGTCTCAAAAATAAATAAATAATTTCAAAAAAGGCAGAGTCTTAGGACATGCCAAGTTTTTTGTTTTGTTTTGTTTTGTTTTGTTTTGTTTTGTTTTAGAGACAGGATCTTGCTCTGCTGCCCAGTCTAGAGTGCATAGAGTGCAGTGGTGCAATCGTGGCTCACTGTAGCATCAAGCTCCTGGGCTCAAGAGATCCTCCTGTCCAGCCTTCTGAGTAGCTAAAACTACAGATGTATGCCACCTGCCTAGCTAATTTTTTTAGTTTTTTAGAAATGGAGGTCTCACTTTGTTGCCCAGGCTTGTCTTGAACTCCTGGACCCAAGTGATTCTCCTGCCTTGGCCTCCCAAAGTGCTGGGATTACAGGCGTGAGCCACTGTACCCAGACAAGACTTGCCTTTATAATAAGATCCTCAGGCATCCTGTGCACATTAATACTTGAGGAACATGATCACTGACTAGATTATTCAGCCACCCAGGTGCAAGGAAGCACTTGTGGTACAGCTGTGTACAGGGAAAAGTACAAGGTCAGCATAAATGCAGAAAACTAGGAGCAGCCCTGAACACGGGTCCCCCTTTGCAGGAATACTCCATGCTTAGGATGCAATTGCACTCCAGCCTCCTCCCTTTCTTGCCTTCACCGGGAAGTGCTCTCGACTAACGGAGCCTTGACATGCCAGCCATCAGCTGAGACAACAAGGCTTGCTTCCCCCACCATGTTTAGCTTGGCTGCTTGGAGCCCCTCGGCGGCCAACCGAAGTCATCATGATGCCTCTGAGCTCTGCTACAGATGAAATTAATTCCTCCAGAGCTGAGGGAGCCTGCGCAGGCAGAGGAGCGAGCGCTGGGCTGGTGGAGCAAACTGCTTTGGCAGCAGCTGTTCCATTTGGGGAACTAATGAGACTCGAGGAAAAACCTGCCGAGGGATGCCAAGTGCTTGTTTGCTTATGGAGCTGATATAGCCTTGGCCAAATTGGACAACAATGCAAAAATGCCCATCATTTTTTTTCTGTTCAGTTGTGTAGCTCTGTCTTCCATTTCAGAAGAAGGATTAAAACCGTGTCTGTCGCCAGGCTACCCCTCAGTTCCACAGAGATTCAGAGAAGACAGGCACCTTACAATGCAGGTATTCCGAAAGATCACTGTCTGGATTCCTACTGACTCATTCGCCACCAAGTCTTGACCTCACCTCACAAATGCTTTTTTCCAAATTGCTTGGTTCTGTGCTTCTTTTCGTAGCCAATGCATATCTCTTTGCAGCAGATACAACATTTTAAAAGCCACAAACCCAGGTGAGCAAAAATATAATCGCTTTTACTTCCTTATAACTGAATTTTATTATTTTCCAGGGTCCCCACTCTATGTGGCTGCAGCAAACCTAATCCTGTTCAATTGAGGATAAACTCAGACAATTCAGGAAGAACTCAGCAAATTCAAGGTTTCATTTGTTATTTCATGGTCTACTTCCTTCTGCCTTCTCCTTCCAGTTGCATCTAATTTCTGGGAGGTGTACATAGCATCATGGCACTGGTGGGGGCACTCCGTAGCCCTTGCTTATCCCTTTGGTATCTACTGAGAAGTACCTTCTCTTCAATCAATGTTATTACTCCTCATTGACTTCATGGGGACTTTATGCTTTCTGGTCTCACCAGTCAGTGATCGGCCATTTTTCCTCATTCCCCCTACAAGGCTCTCAGCACCCCCACCACACTAACCTTGGACATAGAAGCATGTTCTGTTCTCCTAGGAAATGCTGGGGATGTTGATAATGCAGTGAGCCTGCCCCTGACCAGCTGCTCAGACAGCACTCACAGCCACCTGTTATCTACCATTCCAAGCCAAGCCAGGTAGAAGCTTCTCTGAAAGGCCTGACAGCTGAAGCACAGGTCCCCTCTGCTTTTGGCCTCCCAACCTCACTAGACCTTACTTATGCAAGCCCTCCCCACTTGAGAGTCAGATGAGGGAACAAGAGACAAGGACCCTTCTAAAATAGACGGTGGCAGATTGGATCTCCCGAAGATGGGAACGATAATGGCTCTTGTCCAACATGCTTTTCTTATAATGTAATCTTGATACTCCATCTATGTAGTGATGGAGTCTGTATCTCCTTCTGTTTTCGTCCATTTTCTGTTGCATATAACAGAATACGTTAAACTGGGAAATTTATAAAGGAAAGAAATTTATTTCTGGAGGCTGAGAAGTCCAAGGTCGAGGAGGGTGCATCTGGTGAGGGCTTTCTTGTGGATGGAGACTCTGCAGAGTTCTGAGGAGGGCACCACATGGGAAGGGGGCTGAGTGTGCTAGCTTAGGTGTCTCTTCTTTTATAAAGTTAGTAATGCCATTTCCATAATAACCCGTTAATTCATTAATCCGTGAATGGATTAATCTATTCATGAGGGCAGAGCTTCCATGGCCCAATCACGTCTTAAAGGCTCAACTTTTCAATACTGCCACATTGAGGATTTAAATTTCAACATAAGTTTTGGAGGGAATAAACATTCAAACCCCAGCACCTTCCCTTGAACCTGAGCAGAACTTTATGACTGCCTCCCTCAATAGAGGAAGGTGGAAGAGATACTATATGACTTCCAAGGTTAGATCATTTTAAAGCTATGCATTTCTATCCTCCTCTCTTGGGATACTTGCTCTTAGAACCCAAATCCCATGCTCCAAAAAAGTCCAAGTAGCCATGGAGAGACTTGTGGAGGGAACCAAGATCCCTGGCCGTAGCCCAGCTGCGTTTCTCAACAGCCAGCAGCAACCTACCAGCCACATGAATAAGCCATGCTGAAAACAGATCTACATACCACCTCCCAACCCTCACCCTATCAAGCCATTTCAGCTGATGTTACTGGGGCAGAGAAGGCCCTGCCGGAATTGCAGAACAGTGAGCAAAATAAGTATTGTTTTAAGCCGCTAAGTTTTGGGGTGGTCTTTATGCAGCAACAAATAATTGATGTCATACTTATCCACACCTAACTCTCTTGTATCTCCTTGTTTCTGTCTCTTCCCAGGGAGATGTTATCACTTCTGTAGTGATAAAACTGCCTCTTCATCTACCTTTTCCAAGGTTTTGTTTACGATGTAAACCAGACACCCTAAGCTCTTTAGGACTTAAGCTTCTGAAACCATAAAAAAAAAATAAAAATCTGGCTCTTATAAAGCAAAATCCTTGGTTTTCAAAATTATTGTCAGGTGCCCAGCATTTCAAAAACCTGTTTTGAAACTCGAAAGCTGAGCGTTGGCTTTAAAAAAAAATTCATCTGTGCATTCCTGCCATATCAGCCATCCCTGGAAGGTAATGAGTATGGAATACTGCAGTCTCAAATGTGAGGGACAGTGATACACAAACTTTCCAGGAGCGGTGGGATGCATTGTATAATACTATCATGCCATTTTTACCCAAGCAGATACAAATCTCCAGTGTTCAAGGTTATCCTGTTCCTTTATTTCCCTTAAATCAACTTCGATCCAACTCTGGGTGGCCATCCATTGTCCTGGTGGAAAAGGAGACTTCAGTGATGATCAGAACACCTTTTCTGAGCATCTTCCCCCTCCCCCAAGGGATGCACAAAAGCTCTCAGGTCTTAGCCCTATCCTTTCCAGGCAATAATCATAAGATCTGGCCCATGTAGTCTCTGCTGAGATACCCATTGTCCAAGCCAGTCAGCAAAGATTTTTTGTGAGGGGTTAGATAGAACCTATTTTCAATGTTGCAGACCAGTCTCTGTTGCAATTACTCAGTTCTGCTGTTGTATTGCAAAAGCAGCCACAGGCAAATTCATAAATGGATGGTCTTGTCTGTGTTAGAATAAAATTTTATTTACACAAACAAGTGGCAGCCATCGTTTGCTGACTCTGGGTCCTAGCCCGCACAAGTCCCTTGAATTCCTTTGTTTCTCTGATTATGCCCCAGCGAGAGGCATCAAGATATTTTCTTTCGAAGCAGTATCTCATTCTGTCACTCAGGCTGGAGTGCAGTGGTGGAGTCATGGCTTGCTGCAGCCTTGACTTCCTGGTTCGAATGATTCTCCTGCCTCAGGCTCTGAAGTAGTTAAGACTACAGGCCCCATGCCACCATGCCCAGTTATTTTTTTAGTTTTTGTAGGGATGCGATCTTGCTGTATTATCTAAGCTGGTCTCAAATTCCTGGGCTCAAGAAACCCAAAGCACTGGGATTACAGGCATGAGCCATCACACCTGACCTGAAATCTTTGCCAAGGCTGGAAAACCCTGATTGTTGTTGTTCAGAAGTCCAAATAAATTGTACGTCTACAAGGTGTTGCTTTTGAAGGAGGTGAGGGTACCAACTGATCAAGTGACCTGCCAATCTTCAAACTTCCCAGATTCTTAGGTTATGCCAGTTCTTCAACTTTGCCCTTCAGTTCCCTCCCCCACCCTTTCTTTTCTTCCTCCCCTTCTTTCACCTCTTCCTTTTCCTCCATCTCTTCTGTGAGTTTAAGCATTTTACACTGGACAGAAAGAACCACTGACTCTATGCAGATTCTTCTTTCAATCCTGTAAACATCCACAAGGGTTAGGAAATGCAAGGCCTAGCAACCTGCATGACATAGGAAAAGGGAAAAGAAAGGTACAAGGAACACAAATTATCCAATCAATACATTATCCTGCCAAATATTGTATTATACTTAACCTGTTCCTTGACTTTCTTTCACACAGGCTGTGGGCTTCTAGGGGACAGAGACCAAATTTGACTCAACAGTTTCAGCTCAGTGCCTGGCACATTGTATGTAATATTACCAACCATAGGTTCTCAGGTTCCTGATGCAATAGAAATTGACATGAAGCCAAAAGAGTTATCCCAGACAAGGCTTCATTGGAGCTTATGCTTGGGCATAAGGGAGGCAGCACAAGAGAAAGGGAACTCCTGAAACTGATTCCCCGACAAGAGTGGGTGGAGTTTTTTTAATTAGGCAGAACATGGGAATTGACATCACGGGAGGGTATGCAGGCTGTACCGGGCAAGGCATGTGAAGGGTAGGGTATGCAAGTCAGTATATCAGGTTGCAATGGCTATTTTGAGTCCTGGGTCATCTGGTGGTCTGGCCAGCAGCAACAAGACTGTAAATCCATTGTCCAGCATTCCTTCCCAAGGTGGGATACTCAGCAACCTTGGTTATCTCCTAGAGCCAGTTCCTGGAAGTTTTGGCAGTGAGGTAGGGTGTATGTTTGTGAACAGTGAGAATGCATGAAAGAATGCTCTAGTCGGGGTGAGCTCAACCAAGCCCCATCTCGACTGTGCCTCATTCCCTGCTGAGAGAATTTATTCTCCCTATTCTTAAGGAGAAAGGGCAGCGTTTATCTTTTGGAGCTACTTCCTGCTGGCTAGGGTCATTGTTTCTGCCTAATTTATGAAGTCGTAAAAATCTCCTGATGTAGTGTTTTGTAGGAGCTTGGCTCCTCCTAAGATGGTAGGAGTTGGATTCCTTGTACCACTATCAGTTTGACGTGAACGGTTGAAGCCTGGAAGACAAACTTTAACCATCTGCACCCCTGTTGAATATAACAGATAATTATTTTAAAAATCAAATAGCATACAGTAATAATTAATAAAATGCTTTAGATCAGTTTAACAATGCATATAGGAAAGGATTGAAAGTCATTTGAAATTTAAGTTAGTAGGCTGGAAAACCAGTCTTCTGTTGTCTGAAATATAAAGCAAACAGACTTTTAATAGAGGCATTTCTATGGAAACAGAAGAAAAACAAGCATTAATGGTGGGCATAATCTATCCAGATGTTAGATTCAAAGCATCTTTAGTTACAGAGAAAGAGAGTGGCAATCTGACATGTTCTCACCCGTATCATACAGAATAAGTTTTAGTTTGCAGGGAATCAGGAAAAAGACAAGTAGAAATTCTATTAAGTCAGAAAAGTGAAAGAAAAATTTGAAGACATTAGTTTGGAGACTTGAAGCCCAGAAAGGACTTTAGAGTCAATCCAAATAGTAGCAAACAATTTTTTTAACACAAAAACAATGAGCGAGAATAAAATCTAACAGCAGGTACATTATAAGCTTTCTCTATCCAGTCTTTCATTTTTATCAGTGACAAATCACAGTAGGACCAATGGTTTGCAAGATAAGTTTTGATCTTATTATATTTGGCCTGATTATTTGCATAAAGTACAGCAAAAATAATCATTTCCCATACGGGATCTCTTTTAAATTAGCTTTCCTTTTCCATAAGGAATATCAAATTCGATTTTTTAAAGCCTCAAGCCCAGTCACACATTTATCTGTGCCTGGAAATACCTATATGAGTTGAGTGAATTCTTCTCCTCTGGCAGTCCCAAGATAACCTGGGGCTTCTGGACCTATTAGAAAGTGATATTCTTGCTGGGCACAATGGCTCATGCCTGTAATCCCAGCACTTTTGGGAGGTCAAGGCACACAAATCACCTGAGGTTGGGAGTGTGAGACCAGCCTGGCCAACATGGTAAAACCTCATCTCTACTAAAAATACAAAAAGTAACCAAGTGTGGTGGCACACTCCTGTGGTCCCAGCTATTCAAGAGGCTGAGGCAGCAGAATCCTTTGAACCTGGGAGGTGGAGGTCACAGTGAGCCAAGATCATGTCACTGTACTTCAGCCTGGGTGAAGGGTAAGACTCTGCCAAAAAAAAAAAAGAAAGAAAGAAAGAAAGAGAAAGAAAGAAAGAGAAAGAAAGAAAGAGAAGGAAAGAAAGAAAGAAAAAGAAGAAAGGAAGGAAGGAAGGAAGGAAGGAAGGAAGGAAGGAAGGAAGGAAGGAAGGAAGGAAAGGAAAGGAAAGGAAAAAGAAAGAAAGAAAAGAAAAAGAGAGTGATATTCTTTACTTACCACAGGTTAGGAACCCTGTACAGGGACTATGTAGACAAGGTATGAGGCAGTTTCCCAAGGAGCTTTTATGAGCTCTGTAAGTCAACTTTGATTCTCTAAAGCAGTCTGTTTATACGTGAAAGCATGTCATTTCAGTGAAAGCCTTGGTAAAATAACAAATAACCCCAAGTGTGTCCTACTATAAAAGAAAACAGATTCTTATTGCACTTATACAAATCACTATATTGACATAAGTTAAGAATACTCACAAATAATTTTCAAATTCTATTTGAAAATAGAGAAATCAGGCAGAGAATTTTTGTTCACAGGAGGATACTTTACTCAATTGTTAAAACCTGTAAGTAGCTCAAAAGAAAAAATAAAAGTGCTCTTCACTCTGAAAAACAAAACAAAAAGGACCAGCAACATTTCAAGCAAAATCTTTTATTATTTCAGTCTATGCAATTAACTTCCGGTGTGCTCAATATTTATGAACACATTACCTCCCCAAGAGAGTCTTGGAAATTTTCCCCTCTATTCTAATAACTCAGTCTTCAAAGTTATCAGAGACCGTATTCCAGAATACCTGTCAGAGTCCTCTAGCTGACTATAAACTGTCTTTTGAATAAGATCAAAACAAGATGATTGTCTGAAGCGGACAAAAGTCTTAGGGCAGCCACAGTTAAAGACACAATTGACAAGGAACTCTAGTCGTCTCTGTGGCACACAGTAATTTAACATAATAATAGTCATTATTAACAACATAATACTGAGATATATTAAAATTATAGGAATTTTATATAATTTTGTAATGTATACAAATATATAAATTTATATAAATATAACCCAAAGAAAGTTAAACACCATTTTATATTTGATAATGTTTCCTGTATGGTTTTATATACCAAATAAGCTAAATACGTCTCTTTTGGACTTCAGGGAGCCTAATATCTAAAAAGATCAACCAAAAAAAGGGTTAGAATAAAAAAATCTAATATCTAAAAAGATCAATCAAAAAAAGAGTTAGAGTATGATTTTGAAAAGTTTATCAAATATCAAAGGTTTAAAACACTTCTCATCACAAAATAGAGCCACAGTTTATTTTAGTCAAAGTGATTAACTCAAATATTTCAAAAAAGCAAAAATCCATTAGTCTTTTACAGAGAAGAGACTGCTTTCCAAACAACAAAACCCAAAAAAGACAGCATGAAGCCACATGAATCTGTCTCTCCTCTCTCCCTTTTTCCTGTAAGCAAGTGAAAATCTTGTTTAAAAGAGAAAAACAGATGTTACCTCTGCATTACTGTGTTAATGCTAAAGTTCATTTTAATAAAATTTTATAAGCAAATCTATCGAATTTTAACCAATTTGACCATAAGGCAAGATTTTTATAAACCTTTTATGACCCTTTATAACTTTTTGTTAAAGAATAGATCAATACTCCAAGAAAATCCTGTTATTCTGACACATGGGCCCAGATTCTGGCCCTGCATCAATATGATGTTATTTTAATGTGTAGTTTATAAGAAAACAAAATAATAATCTTTCTCACACATAGAATTTTTTTTTATTTATTTTATTTTATTTATTTTTTTTTTACTTTAAGTGCATACTACATCTGGCATTTCTCCCCATGTTATCCTTCCCCACCCTTCCCTCCCTCACCACCCCCCATCATCTCTCCCTTACCCCCACCAACTGCCCCCAGTGTGTGTTGCTCTTCTCCCTGAATCCACATGTTCTCGTTGTTCAACACCCACCTATGAGTGAGAATATACAATGTTCGGCTTTCTGTTCTTGTGTCAGTTTGCTGAGAATGATGGTTTCCAGATTCATACAAGTCCCTACAAAGGACACGAACTCATCATTTTTTATGGCTGTGTAGTATTCCACAGTGTATATGTACCACATTTTCTTTGTCCAGTCTATCATCGATGGACATTTGGGTTGGTTCCAGGTCTTTGCTATTATACACAGGGCTGCAATGAACATACATGTGCATGTGTCTTTATAGTAGAACAATTTATAGTTCTTTGGGCATATATCCAGTAATGGGATTGCTGGGTCAAATGGAATTTCTATTTCTAGATCCTTGAGAAATCGCCACCCTGTCTTCCACAATGGTTGAACTAATTTACACTCCCACCAACAGTGTAAAAGTGTTCCTATTTCTCCACATCCTCTCCAGCATCTGTTGTCTCCAGATTTTTTAATGATCGCCATTCTAACTGGCATAAGATGATATCTCAGTGCGGTTTTGATTTGCATTTCTCTAATGACCAGTGATGATGAGCATTTTTTCACATTTGTTGGCCTCATATATGTCTTCTTTTGAAAAGTGTCTGTTCATATCTCATGCCCACTTTTTAATGGGTTTGTTTTTTTCTTGTATAT
>CAUYQU010000817.1:0-11093 GCA_963574635.1 Cheracebus regulus
TTCTGGCTTGTAGGGTTTCTGCTGAGAGATCTGCTGTGAGTCTGATGGACTTCCCTTTGTGGGTAACCCGACCCTTCTCTCTGGCTGCCCTTAGCATTTTCTCCTTCATTTCAACCCTGGTGAATCTGACGATTATGTGTCTTGGGGTTGCTCTTCTCGAGGAATATCTTTGAGGTGTTCTCTGTATTTCCTGGACTTGAATATTGGCCTGCCTTGCTAGGTTGAGGAAGTTTTCCTGGATAATATCCTGAAGAGTATTTTCCAGCTTGGATTTATTCTCTCCGTCACATTCAGGTACACCTATCAAATATAGTTTAGTTCTTTTCACTTAGTCCCATATTTCTTGGAGACTTTGTTCATCTCCTTTTACCCTTTTTTCTCTAATCTTGCCTTCTTATTTTATTTCATTGATTTGATCTTCGACCTCTGATATCCTTTCTTCTGCTTGGTCAACTTGACTGTTGAAACTTGTGTATGCTTTGCAAAGTTCTCATGTTGTGTTTTTCAGCTCCGTCAATTCACTTATATTCCTAAGTTGTTTATTCTCGTTAGCATTTCGTCAGATCTTTTTTTAACGTTCTTAGTTTCTTTGCATTGGTTTAGAACATGTTCTTTTAGCTCAGAGAAGTTTCTTATTACTCACCTTCTGAATCCTGTTTCTGTCAATTCGTCACATTCATTCTCCATCCAGCCTCGTTCCCTTGATGGTGAGGAGTTGTGATCCCTTGTAGGAGGAGAGGTGTTCTGGTTGCGGATGTTTTCATCCTTTTTGTGCTGGTTTCTTCCCATCTGTGTGGATTTATTCACCTGTCATCGTCTTTGCAGTTGTTGACTTTCAGATTGGGTCTCTGAGTGGATGTCCAGTTTGTTGGTGATGAAGTTATTTCTTTCTGTTTCTTAGTTTTCCTTCTAACATTCAGGTCCCTCTGCTGTAGGACTGCTGAGGTCCACTCCAGGCCCTGCTTGCCTGGGGATCACCTGCAGCAGCTGCAGAACAGTAAGGGTTGCTGCCAGTTTCTTCTTCTGCTATCTTTGTACCAGAAGGATATCCACCAGCTGTCAGTCTGAGCTCTCCTTTATGAGGTGACTCTTTGGATATGGGGGGTCAGGGAGCTGCTTGAGGAGACAGTCTGTCCTTTATAGGAGCTCAAATGCTGAGCTGTGAGCTCTGTTGTTCATTCAGAGATGCTGGGAAGGTACGTTTAAGTTGCTGCAGCAGAACTCATAAACACCTTTTTTTTCCCCAGGTGCTCTGTCCCAGGGAGTTAGGGCTTTATTTATAAGTTTTTGTCATGCTGCTGCCTTTTTTCAGGGCTGCCCTGCCCAGTGAGGAGGCAGCCTAGTCACAGTCTGCCTGCAGAGGCTTTGCTGAGCTGCTGTGGGCTCTGCCCAGCTGCCATGTGAATTTCCCTGCAGTCCTGTTTATACGGGTATAGTTAGAACTGCCTCAGCAATGGTGGCCCACTTCTGTAATGGCAGACTCTCTCTTAATGGTGGGCTCCCCTGGCAATGGCCAGCTCCCTCAGCAATGGTGGACTGCCTCTGTAGTGGTGGACTGCCTTGGTAATGGTGGATGCCCCTCCCCAACAGAGCTGGACCATCCTGGGTTCAGTTGTGCTTGCTGTGAAACTCTCAATCCACAGTGTTTCAGATTGCTGTTTTTTTGTGGGGATGGGACCAGCCAAGCCTGATCACCTGGTTCCCTGCCTCGAACCCGCTTTTTTTTTTTCAGTTGAACGGGCGACTCTGTCTCCCAGTTGTTCCAGTCGCCTGTTGAAAAGGTGCCGGGATGTGTGTGATTTCCCGTGCGGCTTCCCACTGTGCCAACTGAAACAGCCTCGCTGAGATTCGTGGCCTTTTTTAGCCTGGGAATCTCCTGGCCTGGCTCCCTGTTTCAGTTCCCTTTTTAAATCAGTTGAATGGGCAACCTGTCTCCCAGGAGCTCCAATTGCCAGCTAAAACAGCACCTGGATCCGTGTATTTTGTGCGGAGGCCGAGCCAGCCAAAACAGCTGCGCCAACCAAAACAGGCATCAGCCAAAACAGCCATGCCAGCCAAACAGCCATGCTGGTGACCAGTGGCACTCCTCCACCTTGGAATCTCCTGGTCTGTGGGCAGTAAAAATCTGTCTGGAAATGTGGCGTCCACTCACCATCCATGCTTTCACTGGGAGCTGCAATACTGAGCTGCTCCTAATCGGCCACCTTCACATGGATCTCGTGTCTGTATATTTAAATAATTTTCAGGACATCCTCGACATTTTCATCACTCTGTTGCCCACACTGCTGGACCTTCTAGACAACCTCAGCAATAGAAACTTGGTCTCTGGAGACTTTTTCAGTAGTATGAGAACTACACTGGGATTGTTTTCTAAGTAGATATTACTAGTTTTTTCTTTTTTTTTTTATTTTACAGTTTGCAAACAATTTTTTATCAATAAAATTTATTGTAAAATAGAAGTGTATGAAACACTATTGTAAACTTTTTTCTTACATTTTCTCTGAAGTTTAGAAAAATAAGCCAATTCTATTTGCTATCTCTAACATTTAACACTTACAACCAGATAATATAATGACTTTTGTCACCTGCATTTATATGAGGCACAACTGAAAACAGGCAGTTATAGCTTACCTCTGCTTTCTAGCTCCAGAGTCTGAGATTTTTCTGCTATCCCACACTTATTTTCATGAGGTTTTCAACTTTAAATAATATTTCTTTGGCACTCACAAAATTATTATACTAGATACTTAAATCAACAACATTCTTAAAGAGGGAAAGAAACTAGCACCCACAGAGCACCGGCTGTTCTACTAAGTGTCTTACCTGCATTATCTCATGTGATTCCCAGACAATGCTCAGTGTCAGTCTCAATCTCACTATCTTAGGGAAGAGAAACAGCAAATCGCAGAAGACATGACTGGCAAAAATCATCAGGTGGTAGGAAGGGGAGCCAGAATTCAAAATTAGATCTTGTGGTTAGCAGATCTATTCCCTTTCTATTAAACTACACTGCCCCACAAGAGTGCATGTGTATATGGAACACAGTAGTCATCAAAGGTTAGTTATCATTGTCGTCATTATTATCATTGACATCATCATCGACGTCATCATCATCACAGCATTGGAAAGATGACTGCAAATAGAGAGATGAACAAAACCAGAGGACAGTGACGAGCCACCTAAGAAGTCATTAAGCATGCCTAAATTCACTTAATGAGAATGTTATAAGGTAATATGCATATGTAAATAAAATAAATCCTATCAATACACAAAGATTAGAAATTATACAATATTGATAAGAGGTGACTTTGGCACATTCATGTACTTTCAGTAGTAATTGATACATACTTTTGGAAAAGCAATTTGGTAGTATGTATCAGAAACCCTTAAAAAAAAAAAACTGGATCCTTTGTCCCAGCAATTCCATTTCTAGAAATCAATTCTACAAAAATAATCAACTATTCAGACATGCATATAAGCTTAAGCAAGTTTACTGGTTTCTGTAATATCAAAAAATTGGTGACATTCTAAAGTTCAACACGAGGAAAATAATTTAATAAATTCCAATTATCTATTAGAAATGAATGAAGCCATCAAAAAGAAATGACTTCATTGAGAAATTCTCATGATATAATTTTAGGCTCATATAATAAAGAATATAAATTGTATATACAATGTCTCAAATTTTCATCAAAAACTATAAAACTTGTACACATGTCTAGAAAAACATTAATAGAATTTCAAGAAAACATTGAGAATGATTATTTCTAGGTTGTGGGATTATGGAATACTTAGACTTTCTTCTTTCTGCTGTCTTGTATTCTCTAAATTATGTGCGTATATTTTTCTTATATATGCATATGCATATATATATTAAAAATTATTAAAGAGTCACAAAGACCATTATTTTCTAAAAATACTTATTCATGAGAAGTTGGTTTATAGAAAGGCATTACTTCTAGTGTAAATGTTACATTTCTAATCTTCACAAGAATGAAGAATCTTAGAATTAATACAAATCAACTTTATTCTCTACTTCTAAGAATCCTCAAGCATCTCTGTATCAAAGGTCTTTTAAACTTCTAGTATGGTCTTACCTTTGTTAAATTATCAGTTCTTTCAGACAAGTTATCCATCATCTTATAATTTGTGTAAATTTGTATTTGGGTTTGAATCCCAACACTCTATACTAGATGTGAGACCAGAGCAAGTTACAAATCATACTAAGTCTCAATTTGTATAATCTCTAGAATGGAAATAATATGAAAACCTACCTCCTAGTGTTGATTTTTAGGTTGACGTTTAAATGAGAAAATGCATAAAGAATGCGACAAATAGCAAGAACTTATTGCAAGTTATTATCCATTGTTATTTTATATTTCTTATACCAGGAATGTGGGCACACAAAAATGATTTTTGAAGATGCTAATGTAGAATTGAAGTCTAAATGACAGACATACTCAGGATGTTGTGAGTAGGATTAAGATTGGAGGAAAAAAAAAGAGAAAATCAAAAAAGGTGAACTTCCTTTGACTTGAACCAAATGTATGGGGATGGGAATCGGATGGCTGGGAACACAGATTTTCACTAAGACACCTCAGATGTTCCTTGGACTCTCACGTGGAAGCATGTGTGCTGTCTAAATGTTAACACAATGTCTCTTCTTTCCTATTGCAGTATCCGTACCGTCCTGATGTTTTGAGACAATACAGATGTCTTCCTTTGTAGCAGTCTTCAGCCTCCTCTACTCTGCACCATCTGTGGCAACACGTGGGCAATATCATTAATTCTGCTCTTCAGAGATGTAATCAATAAATTACACATTGGGGCTTTCCAAATAAATGAAAATTGATGGGAAATTATTTTTAGCAAAAGTTTAAAATCCAAATGAGAACTAAATAAATTGTTGAACAATAGCTGGGGAATTGAAGCCAATAAACCTTCCTTCTTAAACATTCTACTCTGTCATCTTTGCCATTGAGGAAAAATGTTTCCTGTGACTTCTTGCATTTTTGATACCTTCATAATCTTCAGTCATTGAATCCCAGTGGAGGGGACGCTTCACTTGCCCTGAACATAACCATGCTGGGCTCTTACGCTTGAAGTCTCCTACCTCTATCTCAATTTTCACTGTGGTCATTTGCCTTTATTAATAAAATGTAACAAATACCTAGGGTAAAAGCTACAGTATGGTAAAGGATAGACTCACATTTATAAGCAGTGAAGGTCTAAGAATTCTAAATCCAGGACATTTCTTAGGAACTCAAATAAAATATCACACATTTTCCTACAGTGAAGGGAAGTGTTTTTATGACTTTTACTATTTCTTTATGGTCAATGTACAATTGGCTTTTTTAATAATAGAATATTTCTTGCTTCATATGACAAAAATTTAATTACCAATTGCAAAAACTGAACTATTCCTGGAATCATGTTCAAAAAATCTGTAATTTTTGCCCATGAAAGTGCTTCATTGGCTAGACAGTATTAGTTTATGGCTATAAATGATTATTTAGATGATGACTGAAAATGGGTATAAAGTAATTAAAAGTAATATGATGGCTTTATGTGTAGAGGTGGTGTGGCAAAAGCTGTGAACACAGAGTGTAAAATTGATAACTAAGAAATGGCACAAACACCTTAAGCAATATATTTTCCTAGTAGATATAGATATATATCTACACACATCCATGTATACACATATACAAATGTATATTTCTGCAAAATTGTTTTCAATCCAGAACTTTTCTACTAACTACTATGCCTTACATCAAGTCTATGATCCTAGAATTAGTTTAATATTTTGAATATGTAAAGGCCTGTGGTGCCCATTTGTTAATGCTTTCCCACTCTCAGGAGAAAGATTTGCATTTTGAGCTTTATCTCTAGATGTGACATGCAAAGGTTATTCCTGGTACAAGAGTTACATCTGTCTCCAAAAATGCTACTTATTGCAATATCTACAATCTATTTCATATTACGAAAGACCTTAGACATAAAGTAAAATAGTTTATCATTTACTGTGTGATCTTCAGTAAGTCCTTCATGCTCTCTGAGCTTGTTCATTCTTTGTTTTGAAAAAGTTACTCAACCAACCCATTATAACTTAACCAAGATTAAATGGGACGACGTTAATGAAAGAGTTTTGCCAGCTAAGAAAAGCCATGTAAATGTAGGTAAAACCTGATTGCTTTGTCAAAAGTGCTGAAGGAGAGGCATCATTCAGTGGCTCATGCCTGTAATCCCAGCACTTTGGGAGGCCAAGGCAGGCAGATCACCCGAGGTCAGGAGTTCCAGACAAGCTTGGTCAACATGGTGAAACTCCGTCTCTACTAAAAATATGAACATTAGCCAGGTATGGTGGCAGTCACCTGTAATCCCAGCTACTCAGGAGGCTGAGGCAGGAGAATCACTGGAGCCCAGGAGGCAGAGGTTGAAGTGAGCTGAAACTGTGTCACTGCACTCCAGCCTGGGCAACAAGAGTGAAACTCCATCTCAAGAAAAAAGAAGAAGAAGAAAATGCTGAAAGAGTTACTCGGGGTCAAGAAAGTTTTCAGAATGTCCCTAAGATAATACCCTGGAACACTACCTGTTGATGGGTGCTCTGTGGCTTTTACATTAATGCTGATTCAGAAAAAGAACATGGGGTTCTACATACCCACCTCACAACAGGTTCATCAAATCCTGCCAGTGACACAGAGGCTGACACCCAGCTCCCTCCCCTCTTCCTCCCAGGTTTGGGAAGCAAATAGAGTGGGGGCCATTAGGTGGGCACTGCCAGTATTGTCACAGAGTGGCACAGTCCTCCATGGGGTGCAAGTGGCATGCGGGGGTCTTTGGCATCATGCATTATGAAAAAAGAAATTTTTACCATGAGGCAAGTGGCTCATATAGTTAAGTGATTGTACTTATATCTAAATATGTATTCCAGTGTAGAAATTATTGGCTGGGCCTGTAATCGAATATTCCACAGAAGTGTCTTCGTAGGTGTTGAAACAGGGTTATGGGAGTGACAGACACAGGGCTGAAGAGGACAGGGAGAAAATGTGCATGGTTTTGAGGATATATTGCTTTGACTCTTTGACTTCTCATGATATTTAAAAACAAATAAAGTGAGGATTGGCTTCAATAATTTTATGAACATATTTAAAATAAAATTCTGAGCATGGAGAAAATTTTCAAATTTTGATATAAACGAATAAACTAAAAATGTAGACAAAGAAAAAATATTTTCACATATATGATTGACCAAAAAAATGATGTTTCTAAAATCCTGATGCTTTTTTATTTAAATATAGACAACTGAAGAGGAAAATGAACAGTGATGGAAACTCATAGGAGGGGAAATCAAAATGGCCAAAAAGCATAAATGGCACTGAGCCTCCGTAGTTGTCAAAAAATAAAAAATAAAGCAAAATAAAATATTACTGCTTACCTATTAGTTTACACTGTTGGTAGAAATGTGCATGTCATACATTTCTGACAGGCAATTTTTGATATTTATTAAAATTTAAAACATGAATATCTCAAGCAATATCACCCTTGGGAATTGACTCTGTAAAGTATCTGTGTGTAAGGATGTAGAAACAAGGCTATTAGCTGTACCTGCAGAAGAAACAAAAATTTTCAAACTCTCTGATCGATCGACAGAATAAGGAATGATAACTCCCTATTATGAATGGTAAGTTGATCTTATAAAATAAATAAGGGGCTGGGCATAGGGGCTCATTCCTATAACCCCAGCACTATGGGAGCCGAGGCAGTTGGATCCCTTGAGCTCAGGAGTTCGAGACCAGGCTGGGCAGCATGGCAAAAACTTGTCTCTACAAAAAAACACAAAAATTAGCCAGGCATAGTGGCATGTGACTGTAGTCCCAGCTACTTGGGAGGCTGAGGTGGGAGGATCACTGAAGCCCAGGAGGCACAGGTTGCAGTGAGCCATGATGGTGCCACTGCACTCCAGCTTGGGCAACAAAGCAAGTCCTCATTTCAAAATAAAAACTATATCTAAAAATCTGGAGAAATTAATATTATGCATCAGAAAGTATAAAAAGCAAGGTACAGATTAATATGTATTATATAATCCAATGTTTGTGAAAGATAAAACAAAACAAATAAAAATTCGTATTTATTAGTATATAGGTTTATATGAGCACGGAGAAAGATACAGAAAGGTATAAAACAGGCTGTTCCCCTCAGAAACCTGGATCTGAAAAGAGTTGAAGAGCTAGCATTAACTTTTGAACCATAACTGTTTTGAACTAATATTATGTAATTTCTTTACATAATATTCTTGAGAGTCTTGAATAGAGGCAGGACAATCAAATTTCTTTAATAACTTATTCAAGAATGTCAATCACATTTTTAAATAATTTATAGGAACTGGATGTAGAGACTGCCAGTTATAATAAGATTTATTATTTTATTACCCTTATAAAGAAGCTATAATGAAAGATTCTAGCTGCTAATATGTATCTGTAATTGTGAAATAATTTAACGGTACCATAATTGAGATTTTACTTAAAAAAAACTTCTGACCAAATAAAGGTCAATATAATGTGAACTATCTCAGTCACCTCTAGAGCCTTGGAATGATATTACTCAAGAGTCACAGAAATGTTTTTCTTACTGGATCACTCAGGAACCTAAAATTATCAATGGCAGACATATAAGTCTGGTTATAAGAAAATGCTCACAGGCCTTAATAGAAAACTTTTAGAGTTATTAAAAATAAAACCATTACAGGATCCAATAGATTTTTGGCTGTAGTCTTGCAAGATTAACGTGAACAAGCTTTCCGAGTTACCTGGGTAGTCCAGGATTTTGCCTTTTTTCTCTCAAGTGGCTTATAATTGGATTTTCAATTACCCTCTTGGGCCCCAGAGTGTTGGCAGCTGGACATGGGTCTTCTACATGACAACTTCCAAAATCATCCTTTGAAAAATCTGACCAGTCGAATAGAAAAGACCCACCCTTACTGACATATTCCCTAGCAATTAAGCCCACCAGATAGTTCTATAGCAAATCTCACATGACACAGGTGCCACCTATGTATTCAGAGCTTCCCAATAGCTTGTTAGTCCCCATCCTACAACAGAAGACAACCAAGATCATCAGATGTGTGGAGTGATTCTAGCTTTGTAATAGGAAAGATAGAAACAAAACAAGATAAAAAGAAGCTGGAAGAAATAATTCATGAAGGAAAAAATGCAAAATCTTTTTAAAAGCTGTTATTAATATTTGCAAAGAGAAAAGATATTATATGCATGAAAGAAGAATATCATGCCATAAAAAAATCTCTTAAGAATTGAAAACCATCACAACAGAGTAGAAATCCAATAGAACCATAAAATATCTAAATAAATTTACCCCTTCATGTACCTTTTCTCCAGAAGATAACTAATGAAGTTCCCCAAACTGATAATTAATTCAAAGAAAGATGTGGTATCTGAGAAGCTGATGCTCTCTCCCTGGGTAGAGGGAAGGGATTCCCCAGGACAAGGATGGGGAGGCTCCAGGATGGGAGGTGTGGCCATGCAAAGCACCTCCTCCATACTTGGGAGTAAGCCAAACACTCCAGAGAGATACGCAGCTGGGAATAATATTTCCAGTGACTATATGAACAATCATGCTGTTTCTCAAGCAATTTAAATGAAAATAAAGTTGACATGCTCTGGGAAAATATGCTAGAAAACTCAAAAGTGGCTTTAAGGCTGACATGGACTTATAAAATAGGTGTCTATAAAGTGAAAATAATAGTAGAACCTACCTCATAGAGTTATTCTGAGATTTATGTCAATAGATAAATGTGAAGCATTTGGAACAACAACCAGCACGTGCTGAGAGTGACTAGGATATTAACTATTATTATTCTTTAGGTCATTAAGCTCTAGAGTTAGGCTTCCTGGAATCCTGGCTCCACCACTAGCTGTGTCCCATTGGGACATTTTTATGCAATCTCTCTAAACCTCAGTGTCTTCACCTGTAAAATGTGCATGGCCATGGTACCTACCTCATAAGTTAATGCTAAATGTTGCACTAAATGAGGCAATGTATGCACAAAAGTGAGTAAAGTCAGCACTCCATAAACGTTATAGATAGTAATCATTTGTATTTTTTACAAAAATTTGTATTTTAACTTCAAAAAGTAAAAAAAGAAAATCCACCATTAAAGAACTCTTTGGTTTATACATATTTTTGTATTGTGACAACCATACCATTTGTATTATTGTGTATTGTTTTAATAAACATTTGGTATTTCTACATCGTCTCAGTAATTACACTTTTAAGCCTCTGCCAAGAACATTATCAGAATAATTTAAAATATATCAATACAAACGCTTTTGGAACATTCAGATGATTTGTCATTTGACTCTTACAGAGAAGACTGGATGGAACTTCTTTGCTTTTGGATTAGGCTTCTTAGATTATTTCCCAACTCCCTTCACAGGAGGAATGTAAACAGACATTTTGCTCTCTCACAGATGTTCTTGGCAGGATTCTAGGCTCCACGGCCACAGCAAGACCAGGAAGCATTTCTGCTCTCTGGAGATCTTTGGCTTCAGTTTCAAAATCAAAATCAAACACTGAGTAGGAACTGAGGGCTTTGAATGTGGGATTTTCAAATATTGCTCTATGAACTTAAAATTTATTCTATTTATTGTAATATTCTATACAGTATTTATCTATTCCATTCTCAAGTTCTATTTACTGCTATTAAAGTCCCTCTCCCACTATTCATTTTGCACCTCATCCGGAAACAAGCTTTAAGTTTGTTATTTATACACCTACATGAAATGTTACAATGTTTCTAGCAATCTTTAAAATCATATTAATCTCATTATTTTGCCAAGTTATTTAACCCCCAAAATAAAGGATTTAAACTGAAGATAATTTCTGCCACTTACAGTATTCTTTTTTTTTATTTTATTTATTTTTTTATTTTCTATTGCATTTTAGGTTTTGGGGTACATGTGAAGAACATACAATATTGTTGCATAGGTACACACGTGGCAGTGTAATTTGTTGCCTTCCTCCCCTTCACCTATATCTGTCATTTCTCCCCATGCTATCTCCCCCCAACTCCCCACCCC
>CAUYQU010000821.1:0-36136 GCA_963574635.1 Cheracebus regulus
AAAAAAAAAAAAAAAAAAAAAAAACAAAGAGTAGGCCAGGCACGGTGGCTCATGCCTATAATCCCAGCACTTTGGGAGGCTGAGGTGGGTGAATCACGAGGTCAAGAGCTCGAGAGCCAGCCTGCCCAACATGGTGAAACCCTGTCTCTACTAAAAATAGCAAAATTAGCCAGGCATGGTGGTGTGCGCCTTTAATCCCACCTACTCAGGAGGCTGAGACAGGAGAATCACTTCAACCCAGGAGGCAGAGGTTGCAGTGAGTCGAGATCATGCCACTGCACTCCAGCCTGGGTGACAGAGTGAGACTCCATCTCAAAAAAAAAAAAAGTCTATGAAACTCCTGAAATTGGGTACAATATTGTAAATATGTGCATTTCCTTTTGGGGAAGGATTCTTCCCTTTTACATACTCTCTATACTCTCTAAGGGTCTTGTACCTCTTCTTTTCCACACAAGAAAGATTCAGAACCACTATGTTATCGGCTCCATATTAATGTAAAGTTTTAATATTCACTCACTCATTTACTCAGAAACCATGAGATAACACTGGGCTAGGCCCTGGCACAGGCACCCAGAAAAATACCACCCAACTCCTGTCCTGGAGACACAGATCGTTTGTAACACAATAACAACATTGTCCGCCCAAGTTTCAGAAATGGCAACAGGGGACAGCTTCCCTCTAACAGGAAGAAGGAAAAGTAGAACTGAAAATTATTTGCATGTTTAAAATTAGACCTTCTGTGGGAGCTGACACTGCTTCGTTTTCAAAATGCCCCCCATCTGCTTACACCAGCCCTCATCCTGGCATTTACATGCCAGGGAAATTCTGAGACAATAGGATGACCGCAGCTGTCACTAATAAGGAAGTAATAACAAACTTCCTACAGCTCCCGTCCTCCAAGGGGTCACCAGTAAAGCCACTGGGAAACCAGCCATACAAGGTGCTAGCAAAATTGCTGTGGGCTTCTCTGGGCTGAGATAGTCGCCACTTCCAGGGATCTCCACTTAGGGACTGGCTGTCCCTCGTATCAGCATTCCTTCTCTGGCAAGTGGCAGTCCTTTCTCTGAAAAGGACAGCAGGGATGTCATTCACAGTCACATCCTACATCACAACTGTGACTGGTTGGTCGGTGTAATCTGAGTTGTCTGAGTTATGTTGCCCAGTGGCCAATAAGAGCCATGAAGACGGGCTCCTGTTTCTCAGCATGGCCTCTGCTCAGTGCCTGTCCCCTAGACTTAAGCAATTGATCATCTTTACGACTTGGTCATAACCCCATCAAACTCACATATTTACTCAATGTTTCTCATCAAACTTTTTATCAAATTTAAATAAATGCATTTATCATGATACCACATTTCCCCTCATTCTACCTATAAAATCATGGACTTTTAGGAGGTCTTTCTTACTAAGACCCCCTAAAATAAATAACTTTTGTTTTTGTTTTTGTTTTTTCTTTTTGAGACAGGGTCTCACTCTGTTGCCCAGGTTGGAGTGCAGTGGTGCTATCACAGTTCACTGCAGCTTCACCCATTCTCTCAATTCAGCCTCTCAAGTAGCTGGGACCACAGCTCCACACCACCATACCCAGCTAATTTTTTATAGACAAGGTCTCACTTGTTACTCAGGGTGGTCTCAAACTCCTGGGCTCAACTGATCCTCCCACTGCTGCTTTCCAAAGTGCTGAAATTACAGTCATGAGCCATCACAACCAGCCAAAAATTCTTAACATTAAAAAAAGAAAAAATATATATTGTAACCGAGCTCAGTTCATCTTGCACATAATCAGGGTTATTCCATACCACTCTGTGGAAAACACTTCATAAATATTTGTTATATGGGCCAGGCACAGTGGCTCAGCCCATAATCCCAGCACATTGGGAGGCCGAGGAGGGGGGGATCACCTGAGGTCAGCAGTTCGAGACCAGCCTGGCCAATGTGGTGAAACCCCATCTCTACTAAAAATACAAAAATGAGCTGTGCGTGGTGGTGGGCACCTGTAATCCCAGCTACTCAGGAAGCCGAGGCAGGAGAACTACTTGAACCCAGGAGGCAGACGTTGCAGTGAGCTGAGATAGCGCCATTGCACTCCAGCCTGGGTGACAGAGTGAGTGAGACTCTGTCTCAAAAAGAAAAAAGAAAAACTAAAAGGGAAGATAATTAATCTCACTTAACATCTCCCTCCACTCCCTGGGCCTGCCTGAAAGTTACACGGGAGCAACGTGCGTGGCCACATCTCAGTGTTTGCCCAACTGACTGGTGTGTCATTGGTTTGTTCCAGCATTCGGGGATTAATAGCTCGGATGCGGAGGTGCTGACCCTGTTCAATGTGACAGAGGCCCAGAGCGGGGAGTATGTGTGTAAGGTTTCCAATTATATTGGTGAAGCTAACCAGTCTGCGTGGCTCACTGTCACCAGACCTGTGGCAAAAGGTAATGGGGAGATGGACGGGACCCTGTGCTGGGGATGTGATGGAGGCCTCAAGCTGCCGGGCAGGCGGGGAAGCCAGTGCTGGACTGTCCCTGTCACCCTACTGTATTTCTAGTGCCCAGAGCCATGGAAAAATGCCCGGCCTGGGAGGCTGGTTTGGTTTGGTATTGTGTTGGTGTCTGCGGGCTCCCTCTCTGCCTTCCGTGTGTTCCTTGGCTGTGTGTGGATCCATGTGAGGACTCATGAGAACAGTCTTGCTGCGTTACAAATGGTACTTCAGACAGAAGGTGTGAGTGGTGGTGAAGAGAAGGGGCCTTAGGCCAGGCACAGTGGTTCACGCCTGTAATCCTAGCACTTTGGAAGACTGAGGTGGGAGGATCGCTTGAAACCAGGAGGTTGAGACCAACCTGGGCAACACAGCAAGACCCCATCTCTACAAGTAAAATAAATGAGCCAAGCATGGTAGCGTATGCCTGTAGTTCTAGCTAGTCTGAAGTCTGAGGCAGGAGGATTGCCTGAGCTCAGAAGGTCGAGGCTGCAGTAAGGTGTGTTTGTGCCACCGTACTCCGGCCTGGGTGACAGAGTGAGACCCCATCTCTAAAAACGAGAGAGAAGGGGCCAGTCATTCCCTTGCATACTCTCATCTGCTGTGTGTGTATACACACATGCGTGTGTGTGTGTGTGTGTGTGTGTGTGTGTGTGTGTGTGTGTGTGTGTGTCTGCCTGCAGCCCCCGCCATCCCTCCTGTGTTCACCCTCTGGCTATCTTTACCTAAAACCAAACAGTCCCCGCCTGCCGGCCCCATTTCTCCATGCCGCTCACCGCCCGCATGCTCGGATGGGCCAGTGGCTGCCAGCGTCTGGTGAAGGGTCGTAACCAGCCGTCGTCTTCTCAGGTCTGCCAGAGGTCCTTCCTCAGGGTCTCACCCTCTTCTTCTAACAGGTTTTGCTGCCTGGTGGTTTCCGTTTGTTCCTTGTTGCAAAGAAGACGCAGGGGAGCATTTCTTCCTCTGGTCCCCCCACCCCCCTTGCTCTGCGTCTCTTAGAGGTCTCATGTCCTGTGCTTGTCCATTTTGCTTCCGTTGTTTCTTTTAGACTGCTGGAGTGAATACCACCGACAAAGAGATGGAGGTGCTTCACTTAAGAAATGTCTCCTTTGAGGACGCAGGGGAGTATACGTGCTTGGCGGGTAACTCTATCGGACTCTCGCATCACTCTGCATGGTTGACCGTTCTGGAAGGTACACACTGGAACTTCTCCTCTCGATGTCCTGCCTTCGCCGTGGGCACGGGGGGAGCATGCATTTCCAGGCTTGGGGAGACAGAGGCAGGAGAGCTGGAAGAATGGGCTCCACGCCCTGCCCCAGCTTTAAGGGCTGAATCCTCTCGCCTGAGAGAAGAGCTTCCCTGGTTTTGCAGGCGCAGGGAAGCCTCCCACTTGTCCACAGGCCTCTGCTCTCCCGTGGCCAGTGCAATGCATGCCCGGGATCTGGGTTAACCCTGCAGCTGGACTCCTGCACAGCAGGCTCCTTCCATCCTTGGGTCCAGCAGCCTTCCCTCCTCCGCTGGGTACTGAGCATCTGAAAAGTCTCAGAGAGGGCTCCGTGCCTCTTCTCCCTGCACTCAGGCACTCAGCCCAGGGGGGCTTGCTGCTTGCAAAGAGCAGCCCACCCTCCTCCTGTCCTACCATCCTATGACTTTGGAGGAGGAGAAAGTCTGCCTGGTCACGTGAACTGAGCTGCCTTCAAAAAGGCCTGTCCCAGGCAGCCACAGCAGGCTTCCTAATGTCCATGTATCCTCTTTGGCCGCTGCTGTCTCTCATCTCACGAGGGGAGGTCTGCGTGTTGAGCCGGGGAGGAAGGAGCCTGCAGCCTGCTCAGGGTGGTGGCTGGTGACTGCGGGGCCAGGGCTCGCTGCTGTCTCTCGGAATGTCCTGCATGTGGGTCTGGGCACTGCTCCTGGTCCTGCTTGCACTGCCCTCTCCTCTCTCGCCTCCTTTCCCCCTCTGCCCTGCTTGCCCGTCAGGGTCTCCAGATGCCCCTGCTGGAGGCAAGAAGCGTTCTGTTTTTCTCATCGTCCCTGTCCTTGTCCTGTTCGTGCTCCCTGTGTGCTCCCAATCAGTTGTCTTTGTTCCTCAACACCAGGGAAAGAAAAAAACAGTAACACTTCTCCCTGTCATCAGCTCTGCTGTCTCCTTGTCAGGCCTTGGGACGTTCTCCTGGGCTCAGTCTGGAGTCGTACCTCATGCCTCTCTGGGAGGGTTCTCAGGGGTGCTGCCACTGAGGCTGGCTGATGGGTTTTAAAGGGGAAGGTTGGGAGGAGGCCTGTGGAAGGAGGAGGGCTGTCCACACCCATGGGGCAAAGTGTGTTCCGTAAAATCAGTGCTGCGTAAGCTGGGATGAGAGCCTCCCAGCCCCTCGTGCTGAAGGGAAGGGTGGACTGAACTGGCTTAGCTGCTGTGGCAATGGGGTGGGGGGTGAATCCTAATCTGAAGGTGGGAGAAGAGAATAGTAAAATGCAGCCCCCACCCCCTGCCACCACATTTGCTTAAGTTTTAGGACTTGGAGACTGTATAAGTAGAATTCGTAAGAACTCCCCGAAAAAGCTTATTTTTGGAAATTAAGTCAGCTTTGCCTGTGGTTTGACTCGGTGTAAATATTTACCTGTGTGACTCGACAGAGATGACACAGACCCCAATTGGGACATTGAGCAGGGTGCAGGCTGGTTCCCCTCCTGTCCCCTGTCCTCATTCTGTGAGTGCCATCATCACCAGGTGCTGTGGCCTGCAGAAATAAAGCACCAGCACTGCCCTCAGGGACCCTGTGGCTTCTTAGGGACAGAGGACTCAGAAACACCTCTGTCCCCGTGTGTTAAGTGAATACACACAGAGCTGAGACTCTGCAGAGAAGGGCCGTGGCTCCCTGAGAAAACCAAGAAAGACAAACAGAAGTGACTTCTCAGCTGGCCCTTGCAGGGTCCCTGGGTGCCTGTACCTGTCCAGTCCAGCTCAGCAAGGAGGCCCAAGAATGAATGAGGCTGGGACTTACGTAGCATGATGGTTCCAGGCCACCCCTCTTCCACGGCTCCAGTCCACTGAAGGCAGCCTCTGAGATCAGGGGCTTGTCTGATCCTCCTAGTGCCACAATCCTAGTCCTAGCTAGAACCCGGCATGGTTCTTCTCCTCCCTAAAAGTTCGCAGGGGACAGGAGACGGGTGTTGTTTTTCTAATGGAGCAGAGCCTTGCATGGACGGGGCCCTCCAAACCTGCTAACACTCTGTTCGCACTGACTCAGCCCTGGAAGAGAGGCCAGCCGTGATGACCTCACCCCTGTACCTGGAGATCATCATCTACTGCACAGGGGCCTTCCTTATCTCCTGCATGGTGGGGTCGGTCATCGTCTACAAGATGAAGAGCAGCACCAAGAAGAGTGACTTCCATAGCCAGATGGCCGTGCACAAGCTGGCCAAGAGCATCCCTCTGCGCAGACAGGTAACAGAAAGTAGATAGGGGATTTGCATTCTCAGCACCACCTCTCTCTCTGGGCCTGTAACATGTTGGCCTCTCCATTGTCCCTAATCTACAGCTTTGGGCTTGGCTTTCTGGCTTCTGAGCCAGGCACAGCAGAACATCATGAACTAAGTGCTCCAGAGTCCGTTTTAAGCTAGTATAGCCTGTGAATCTTCTGTACCCTCCATATCCCACTGCAAGTGCCCTGGACCCCTGGCACGTGGATTGGGAGGAAGTCTTATCTGGATGGAATGTGCAGCCAATAGCATGCATTTGAACTGTCCCCAAGGGCTGCTTAGAAGTGCAGAGATGGAGGGTAGAGAAGAGGACCATCTGTCCATTTTCATGCTGCTGATAAAGACATACCCAAGACTGGGCAATCTACAAAAGAAAAAGATTTAATGGACTCACAGTTCCACATGGCTGGGGAGGCCTCACAATCATGGCAGAAGGCAAAAGGCATGTCTCACATGGCAGCAGACAAGAAAAGAGAGCTTGTGCAGGGAGACTTCCCTTTAAAAACCATCAGATCTCATGAGATTTATTCACTTTCACAAGAACAGCACGAGAAAGATCTACCCCCATGAGTCAGTGACCTCCCACCAGGTCCCTCCCACAACACGTGGGAATTCAAGATGAGATTTGGGTGGGGACACAGCAACCATATCAGCCGTACCATACTATCCCCTTGTCCTCCCGTGTGCCCATCCTTCCCCATGGGAGGAAACTGTATAGAAGGTACAGGCGTGTGCAAGAGTGACCATTCCCTCAGAAGCCTATGCTCATTCTGGAAGGTGCTGTGGGAGTTAGGAATCCATAAGCTAAGGCAAAGTATTTGCAAAGAGTTGTGGGAATAGTTATAAAATATCAAGCTGGAAGAGGTGTCTTTGGTCTGCTTATTTTAAAGGTGAATGAAATCCAGAAAGGCCAGCCAGTGGCAGAAATAGGTCAGTCCTAGAAGTTGGGCCTCCTGTGGTCTTTGGACCACTCTGTGTTGGTTAAAGAACATCAGATACACAGAAATGTGCCTCTGCCATTGTTGGGAAGCCCTGACTAGGAATGGGAAGGAGTCACCCCTGTCCCCGCTCCTTGCTCTAGGGTAACCCCACTCTGCCTTGCAGGTGTCCGCTGACTCCAGTGCGTCCATGAACTCTGGGGTTCTTCTGGTTCGGCCATCACGGCTCTCCTCCAGTGGGACTCCCATGCTAGCAGGGGTCTCTGAGTATGAGCTTCCCGAAGACCCTCGCTGGGAGCTGCCTCGGGACAGGTAATAATGCTTTAACTACTGACTTTTTGAAGGCATCCTTTGCTTGCTGTTCTAGTGGTGGAAGGTGCGTATACTAACCTTCTGGGCAGTGAAGGTGCGTGAAATGCCTGCAGAAACATTCATTTCCACTTTCTGCGCGCAGTTGGGTGAAATACAGAGGTGGAGATGGGGTGCCTCTCAAAGTTTGAACTTCATCAGCCCCAACTTAATGCTGCTCTCTGTTTCCCCTGAAAGACTGGTCTTAGGAAAACCCCTGGGAGAGGGCTGCTTTGGGCAGGTGGTGTTGGCAGAGGCCATCGGACTAGACAAGGACAAACCCAACCGTGTGACCAAGGTGGCTGTGAAGATGTTGAAGTGTAAGTGATGCTTCTGTCCTTGCAGAGACAATCTTGTCCCATTCCAAGCAAACAGCAGGCCTCGGGCCCAGCAGAACAGCTTCTCTGGTGCTTTTGCTGCTCACACCTGCTCCCCTGCCTGCTTGGGGTTACCTGGGAGTGGAGGGGGTGTTCTGCACCCTGAGATTGTTCTGTGACCTCACTCTGTTTCTTGGCGTCAACCTGGGCTGTGGCTAGGTGTTTATCCTGGACCTATCACTTGCTACCTTTTCTCCCCGCATCCCTCCCTGCTCACTACCACCTATTGCAACAACAGCTCCCGTGAGAGGGAAGGTGGAAGTGGGGAGGAGAGAATCAAGTCCCAGAGAAAAGCGGCCCCTCGGCACATACCCCACTCCCTGAGCCTTTCTCCTGCCTTCCTCCCTTCCAAAAGTAAATGAGTCTCAACGTGTTCTTTAAAGCGGATGCAACAGAGAAAGACTTGTCAGACCTGATCTCAGAAATGGAGATGATGAAGATGATCGGGAAGCATAAGAACATCATCAACCTGCTGGGGGCCTGCACGCAGGACGGTGGGTCCCGGGCAGGCTGGCCTTCCCTCCCCCGCAGGCAGAAGGTCTGAGCTGTTAGGGAAGGGGGTTAAGAGAGGCCGCTTTGGCAGAGGTTAAAATGTTTCTTGGGGTCTGGGCTCAGCCCATATGTGTTCATCCAAGAATACAGATAGCTAGATTGACACATGTGGTGTGTTAACAGAGACAGTTGAGTAATTATGATCTAAATTAGGGCGCTCAGGCTGGGTACAGTGGCTCATGCCTGCAATCACAGCACTTTGGGAGGCCGAGGTGGGTGGATCACTTGAGATCAGGAGTTTGAGACCAGCATGGCTAAGAAGGTGAAACCCCATCTCTACTAAAAATACAAAAGTTAGCCAGGCGGCATGGTGCATGCCTGTTAACCCAGCTACTTGGGAGGCTGAGGCAGGAAAATCACTTGAATCTGTAAGGCGGAGGTTGCAGTGAGCCGAAAATTATACCACTGCACTCCAGCCTGGGTGACAGAGCGAGACTCCGTCTCAAAAATAAATAAACTGGGGTTCTTATCCCAATGTTGCTTGGGAAATTTCTGGACTGTGCCAGGAATAACTATTTCTCTGATTTTCTTTGGGTAGTAGAATGGATTTCCCAGGTCCCCTAAAAGGAGGCATGAGAGGGGAGGTTGGCTGGGGTGTGTTGCTGGGGGTGGGGTTTCCGCGAGGTGATGCCAGACCTGCTCACCTGCTGCTGGCTGCGTGGCCTCTTCCTCCTGTGCCCGCAGGTCCCTTGTATGTCATCGTGGAGTATGCCTCCAAGGGCAACCTGCGGGAGTACCTGCAGGCCCGGAGGCCCCCGGGGCTGGAATACTGCTACAACCCCAGCCACAACCCAGAGGAGCAGCTCTCCTCCAAGGACCTGGTGTCCTGCGCCTATCAGGTGGCCCGAGGCATGGAGTATCTGGCCTCTAAGAAGGTGTGGAACCTGAAGGCTCCCCTGGGTAATGCCGGGGTGGGAACAGAGCCCCCCCCCCCGCCCCAGTCCTCCAGCCTGTGACTTGTCATCTTGTGGTGGCGTTGTGGATGCATTGAGCACGGGCCCTGTGCGTTGTCTTAGGCTCTCTGGCAACCACAGAGTCAGGAGAACCAGTGTAGCCAGGTGGCCTTGGGGTCAGACTGATGTAGGGTCAGATCTGTGCACTGCCATTTTCTGTGTAGCCTCTTACAGTTCTTCAAATACAAAATAAGAATTAGTATCAGCTGGGTGCAGTGGCCAAGGCAGGAGGATTGCTTGAGCTCAGGAGTTTGAGACAAGGTTGGGCAACACAGTGAGACCCCATCTTTAAAAAAAAATTTTAAAGTTAGCTGGGTGTGGTACTGCGTGCCGGTAGTCCTAGCTACTCGGGAGGCTGAGGTGGGAGGCTAGCTTGATCCCAGGAATTTGAGGCTGCCTGAGCCATGATCGCACCATTGCGCAACAGAGCAAGACCCTGTCTAGAAAAAAATAAAGTATAATAATACCTACGTTGTAGAATTGTTATGAGGATAAAATGAAACGGTGAGCGATGAGTGCAGTGTTTGGTGTAAGCGCTAGCTTGATTTGAGCCCAGCTCCATGTGGACTTCCTTTGCCGGGAGGCAGGACTTAGGAACACGCATGGCGTCAGACAAAGGAGAGGCATAAAGGGCCAGCCTTCGGGGAGGGAAGGGAGGAGCACTTGCTGTGATGATTGAGAAGCCTGGAGCTGGCAGAGCACGTTCTAGAAGGGAAAGCAAAGGTTCAGGGGCAGAATGGTGTGGCAGGAGAAGTCCTGTGAGGCAAGTCAGCCAGTTGCACAGGTGGCGGCCCCCAGAGCCTTCCAGCTCCCTCACCGCCCTCCCCTGCTCTCCCTTCCTCCTTCCTCAGTGTATACACCGAGACCTGGCTGCCAGGAATGTCCTGGTGACAGAGGACAACGTGATGAAGATTGCAGACTTCGGCCTCGCACGGGACATTCACCACATCGACTACTATAAAAAGACAACCAATGTGAGTGCCAACAGGGCTGCCCCATGTGGTGGTTTCATCTGAGAAGCGAGGGGTGGGTGGGATGGCTTGAGAACCCATCCCCCAGTCCCTTCCCACCTGTGCCCTCATGGCGCTGCCCGGGGCCACCCCAACCTCCCCTGTGCTGTTTGCAGGGCCGACTGCCCGTGAAGTGGATGGCGCCTGAGGCATTGTTTGACCGGATCTACACCCACCAGAGTGATGTGTGAGTTTGCCATAAGCAGTTGCCAGGGAGGCATGGGATAAAGAAAGGATAAAGAACTTCCACCACTGCAGAGGCCTGCATTCCCCCTGGACGGAGGAGTCCTCCTTCTGCCCCAAGAGAAAAGCAACACATTGTGGCCATTGCCTCTGCTCCAGATGTTGAAAGGCTGATCTGTTCTCCACGCTGTCTCCTGGCACTGCCCTGGGTGGAGGATTTGTGCTGGGGGAGGGAGGCGAAGAAGCTCTAACACCTGTGGCTCTTCACCTGTCTGCAGGTGGTCTTTTGGGGTGCTCCTGTGGGAGATCTTCACTCTGGGCGGCTCCCCATACCCCGGCGTGCCTGTGGAGGAGCTTTTCAAGCTGCTTAAGGAGGGTCACCGCATGGACAAGCCCAGTAACTGCACCAACGAGCTGTAAGTCTGAGGAGATGTCGGAGGCCCCAAGCCAGGCCCTGGAGCAAGAGTGGGCCTAAGGGGCAGGGGGCTATACTAGAGGGTGTCCATCTCCAGGAGGCGGCCCTTCCTCCCTGACCTTAACAGTCCTGCCGCAGGTACATGATGATGCGGGACTGCTGGCATGCAGTGCCCTCGCAGAGACCCACCTTCAAGCAGCTGGTGGAGGACCTGGACCGCATCGTGGCCTTGACCTCCAACCAGGTAAGGCTACCTGTGCCGGAGCTCAGGCCATCCCCACTGCGCGCATGCACCTCTCTGAGCAAGGAGGAGGGGCCCAGCCCATCACTGCTTCCTCTCGCCCCTCACAGGAGTACCTGGACCTGTCCATGCCCCTGGACCAGTACTCCCCCAGCTTTCCTGACACCCGGAGCTCTACATGCTCCTCAGGGGAGGATTCCGTCTTCTCTCATGAGCCGCTGCCCGAGGAGCCCTGCCTGCCCCGACACCCAGCCCAGCTTGCCAATGGCGGACTCAAACGCCGCTGACTGCCACCCTCCACACCCTCCTCAGACTCCACCGTCAGCTGTAATCCTTACTCACAGCCCCTGCCAGGCCCACCGCCCGTCCGTCTCTGTCTCCTTTCCTGCTGGCAGGAGCCGGCTGCCTACCAGGGGCCTTCCTGTGTGGCCTGCCTTCACCCCGCTCAGCTCACCTCTTCCTCCTCCTGCTCTCCACCTGGCAATAGTGAGAGGTGCAAAGAGGCAGATTCTTGCTGCCGGCCACTTCGTCCCTTCCCAGATGTTGGACCAAGACCCCTCCCTGCCACCAGGTCCTGCCTGGAAGGTGGGGAGTGGGAGCCGATGAACAGGCATGCAAGTGAAAGCCTCCTGAGCTTTCTCACTTGGGTTTGGTGTGTTTCACCTTTACCCGGAAGCCCCGAGCACTCCGGCGGCGGGTGCCTTGTCCTCAGGGCTACAGGAGTAGGGAGGTCAGTGCTTTGGGCCTCTGTCAAAGGTGACCTCTGCTCCAGATAGGTGGTGCCAGTGGCTTATTAATTCTGATAGTTTGCTTTGCTGACCAAATGCCTGGTACCAGAGGATGGTGAGGCAAAGGCCAGGTTGGGGGCAGTGTTGTGGCCCTGGGGCCCAGCCCCAAACTGGGGGCTCTGTACATAGCTATGAAGAAAACACAAAGTGTATAAATCTGAGTATATATTTACATGTCTTTTTAAAAGGGTCATTACCAGAGATTTACCCATTGGGTAAGATGCTCCTGGTGGCTGGGAGGCATCAGTTGCTATATATTAAAATCAAAGAAAAAAGAAAAAAAAGAAAATGTTTTTAAAAAGGTCATATATTTTTTGCTACTTTTGCTGTTTTATTTTTTTAAATTATGTTCTAAACCTATTTTCAGTTTAGGTCCCTCAATAAAAATTGCTGCTGCTTCATTTTTCTATGGACTGTGTGAAAAGGGCAAGAATGTCCACTGGAAGAGGGACACCCAGGGGCTCTGGGGCTGGCTCTGTCCCAAGGGCACCGCATGCTCCCTGCGCAGGTTCCTTGTAACCTCTTCCTCCTAGGTCCCGAGCCCAGACCTCATGACACACCTTCTGCCTCTCCAATACTTTTGGAAAGTCAGGAAAAGAAGATGTCTGCATCAAGGGCAAGAACCCCTGTCCATGTACTAGAGGCGCTGGGCAGAGGGCCAAAGCCCAGCAGCCACTGACCACAGATGGCTTCTTCTGAGGAAACCTGTGGGGTTGAGCTGGGGAGGGGGCCACCTACCTAGGAATAGCCACACGGGGTAGAGCTAAAGTGATTAAGAGGAAGCTTCACACCTGTAATCCCAGCACTTTGGGAGCCCGAGGTGGGCAGATAACTTGAGGTCAGGAGTTCAAGACCAGCCTGGCCAACATGGTGAAACCCCGTCTCTACTAAAAATACAAAAATTAGCCTGGCGTGGTGGTAGGCGTCTGTAATCCCAGCTACTCAGGAGGCTGAGGCAGGAGAATCCCTTGAACCTGGGAGGCAGAGGTTGCAATGAGTTGAGATCATGCCATTGCACTCCAGCCTGGGCAACAGAGCGAGACTCCATCTCAAAAAAACAAAAAGGAAAGCGAATGATGGTCTGCAGAAGCACAAACCCAGACATTTCTGCCCCTCTGTGTGGGTGTGGTTTTACTGGTGCTTCTAAGTGCAGGAGAACATGTCACCTGAGGCTAGTTTCGCATTCAGGTCCCTGGCTTCGTTTTTTATTCCTCCCCAGATCGTCCTTCCTGTATCCATGTGACCAGACTGTATTTGTTGGGACAGTCACAGATCTTGGCTTCTTACAGTTCTTCCTGTCCAAACCACCCTGCCCCTCAGGGAGGGGGGAAAATTCTCCGAATGTTTTTGGTTTTTGGCTGCTTGGAATTTACTTCTGCCACCTGCTGGTCATCACTGTCCTCACCAAGTGGATTCTGGCTCCCCAGTACCTCATGGCTCAAACTACCACTCAGCTGCTATATTAAAGCTTACATTTGCTGGATTACTGCTGAATACAAAAAAAAAAGTTCAATGTGCTTTCACTTCTGTAGGGAAAATGGGATTGCTGCTTTAAATTTCCGCGCTAGGTATTTTTTGGCAGCTGCAGTGTTGGTCACTATTGTAAAGTTCTCTGTTTCTCTCTGTAAATACGCACCTGCTTACATTACAATTTGTATTTATGTTTAAAGAAGGCATCATTTGGTGAACAGCCAGGAAATGAATTTTTAGCTCTTAAAATCATTTGCTTTGAGACCGCACAGGAGTGTCTTTCCTTGTAAAATAGTGATGATAATTTCTGCCTTGGCCCTACCTTGAAGCAATGTTGTGTGAAGGGATGAAGAATCTAAAAGGCTTCATAAGCCCTTGGGAGAGGTGCTGGAAAAATATAAGGCACTATCATTATTACAGTGATGTCCTTGCTGTTACTACTCAAATCACCCATGAACTTCCCCAAAGACTGCACTAGCTGTCAAATAAAAGAGAATGAAATTGACCTGAGAGAAAATGAAATGGCCATTTTACTTAGAGGACCAGACTGGGTCTCCTGAGGAAAGGAATCCAGTTTATCCAATGAAGATGTTGTGCTATCTAGGCACTGAGTCTCTCTGGTTTCCTGAGGGTTAAAAGATTAGGGCTGGGATCACCACAGCATTAATCAATATTGCCTTTCTGTCTTTTCAAATTGCCATAGGCTGGGAATCATCGGTCCCTTGGCCTTGCTAATGTAATGTATTGATCTCAGGTAAGTAAGATTGAGCATCAAACGAGGCAAGAAATCTGTCTCAATGATAATGAGGTTGCTGTGCTTATTAGCCACCTCTGGTTGGAGTCAGCAAACTAAAGTCTCAGTTGGCATTAGGTGGCACACCAGTCTGCTCTCAAGTCACATTGGTCCGACTACTACCTGTTAGTGTGTGCTGGTGGTGAGTGGGAAATTTTTAGCCTAGATTTAGTATTACAGAGCAATTGATTGGACAGCACGGATGTGGTTTGTTTTGAAATTAGACATGACACAGGTGCAAGGCCATAGTGTTGGGCCACCACCTCTGTTGTAGCAGAATTCTGTGTGAGACACAGGCCACATCTAACATCACTGCGGTTGGGTTTTAGAGAATGCCTAAAGTGGCCGGGCACAGTGGCTTACACCTGTAATCCCAACACTTTTGGAGGCCGAAGTGGGCAGATCACCTGAGGTTGAGAGTTCAAGACCAGCCTGGCCAATATGACAAAACCCTGTCTCTACAAAAATAGAAAAATTAGCTGGGCATGGTAGTGCATGCCTGTAATCCCAGCTACTCTGGAGACAGGCAAAAGAATCACTTGAATCCAGGAAGCAGAGGTTGCAGTGAGCCAGGGTCACACCACTGCACTCCAGCCTGGGTGACAGAGTGAGACTCCATCTTAAAAAAAAAATTGTCTGAGGTCATACCCAGTGAGATTAGCAGCAGGTAGAGCCAAGACATCTGCATCTATAGAGAAGGGAGCAGAGAGGAAAAACCTCTGAGGCAGCCGGCACAGCCTTCCATTCCCTCCGCTGAGGAAAGCCAGGGAAGAGGGCAGTCAACAAGAACCCAACTACTAAGACAGTTTGGGTGGGTTCCCTCTAGGTGGATCCTCAACAGCATTCAGGACCGTTTCCACCATACTGCCCTGCATGCCGGTCTTCGAACACAGAAGAGATCTATTTCATAAACATGCTAAAAGAGGTATAATTGTCTCTATCTGGGAGGCTAGCAGCAATGTGTGCGGCTCTCTAGGAACATTGCATGTCTCCTCCCAGCTCTGCACTGTCCAGTGGTACCATGGCAGTGGCTTGAAATCAACCTGGTGGGGAGTATTATATCACTGGAATAGGCAGATGCTATTTATCAGGGCTTTCCCCCCATCAAAGAGTTGGTGGCTAATGATTTACCGGAACACCACTGGCTGGGGCTAGATGTAAGGATCACTGAGCCCAGCAGCCAAGCCCCCTAAGTGATGAAAACAATGAAACATCCCTGATTGCTGCTAGCAGAAGAGTGGGAGGAGAGGTGTATCAGGTGGCCTGGGTTTCTTCACCGGGTGACTGCTCATTCCCACCCCGCTTGGAGGGAAAGCCAAAAGGAACTGCAGGACAGCCCAACAGTATCTATGACTCACTCAGCTAAAACAGGGTTGAGCAAGTTTAGCTAATCTCTTTCCCACATTTAACACCTGAAATGTGACTAATTAAAACCCATCATTTTAAAAACGGGAAAATTTATCGTGAATCACATCACTAGGCAAGATCCATGACTGTTGTATTTGCATGGTAGGAATTCATTCCCTAAGAACTGGGCTTCATTCGTGGGACATGGGGCTCCTCTGATGGAGCAGTTTAGAAAGCATTGTAGAGTGCATATTCTTGAAGTGCTGGTGACATTCACATTTAGGTGATCCCAGACAGGACAGTTGAATTTCATTTTAACTGACTGCCATCTAACCACAGCAAGTAAATCTAATTTTATCACCTACAGGCTGAAATACCTTTAGCCTTCTAACCACTCCCCAGGGGAAGAAAGCTCTTGGTCAGCTGCCTGGCAATCTATCTGTTATGTAGTATTAGCAATACTGAAAACACCAAACATAAGTATCCTAACGTAATACTTGTTGCTGGGTAGTACAGGGATTATAGCAGACCTTCACAACCCTATGACTAATAGTCTTGTTTGTGAAAGACAAACTGACCAGAAACACAACAACACAAACAAATGGTTAAGGCTTAAACTCTTAATTATGCTTCCTCGCAAAAACGGTGGCTAATGAAAGCCATATGTGCTAGAAGAGTGGCTGCCTCTCAGATTCCTGCAGCCTCTGCAGGCCCAAAAGGAGGATGTCAGAACAACTAAGCAGCCAAATCTTTTCTGCTTGCCAGTCAGTGTTTACCCATTTTCTCCAAGAACCTTCTCTTCATTATATCCAGAAAGATCTTACTGAGGAGTATATCCATCCTGTCTCATAAGGTACTTTGTTTCCAGGGTGCTGATCCTACCGATGG
Organism: Cheracebus regulus; assembly: GCA_963574635.1. Lineage (NCBI taxonomy): Eukaryota > Metazoa > Chordata > Mammalia > Primates > Pitheciidae > Cheracebus > Cheracebus regulus. The sequence goes on from CAUYQU010000821.1 coordinate 16,254, forward strand.
GTCATTCAGAATGTTAATCAGGTGCTCTTAAAGTGGTTTTTGGAGCTTCCAAGTTCTGACTCAGAATTCCAAGCCATAGGAGACAGAGATATCTAACGTACCAAGCTGATTCCATTATGCAAAAAATTTCCTCTCTAAAAGGATGTACACAAGAAGCTGTTAAAAAACAATACGGTGGGGGATGGGCTTTACACAAAGTTGAGTGGGGTGGCAATGGTACAGAGGAATGGGACTTTGCAATTATATCTTTCTAAATGATCTGAATTTGGTCTCACTACTCACATCACCTGGAATGGTTACAAGGCCTCAAAGAACTGCCCCATGGGCTAAACGGCTGATCCTCGCTCTGAAGCCAGACAGAATCTTAGCTGGGAGGTCCTTTAAAGATTCCACTGTTGAGGGTCAGAAGCTGGAGAGAGTGAGCTCCATCCTCAGGTAGTCCTTATGCTCCTTTGAACTCGCCTTGCTGTTCTGTCTTTTGTGATTTGGCCTGGAGTGTCTAGGCGTAAAAAACACAAGGACTGTAGGCATTAGTCACAATTAGACTTGTAAATTCTTTAGGAGTGAATCTCTTTTTTGTTTTCTTAATCAAAATAGTGACAGACCACAAAGTCAAATCTGAGATTATAATTTACCTTGATGATAAAGAGGATGTACAAAAAACAAGGTCTGTGTGTGCCTTGGATGCTTTTCAGGGCTTACCCATCTGTGTCTTCATAGATTCTCAAGAGCCACTTCCCAATTCAACTCTCCACAATCTCCCTCCCCACTGTTTGCTCTCTGCTCTGTGTCATGCCCTGTGCTCTTGCCCCAAATCCCTTCACCCAAATGGGAAAACTGGATGATAGATAAGTAATTTCTTATTGACATGCATTTCTCCTGAAATTCAAGTTGCTTTCCTGCTAGTATTTCCTGACATCAGAAGCCTGTGTAAAATACACAACACAGAGAAACTATTTCCATCTGGCACATAAAAGAAAGGGTCTGCCTATTGTAATTGGCTTCTACGCTTGGCATGTTTTCATCTGACCCACAATTGTATTGGTGGATTTTTTTTTTTCTGCTTTTGGATAGCTGAAGTAAAAAACTTAGTGGTTATAAGATGACTAAAGTTCGGCCTACAATTTCCTGTTTGGACAACAGGAAGAATTGTGCAGTGTTTTGCAATAGGACTAATTCTAGATTCTCACTACCCTTAAAGATAACTAGAGGGAAAGGGTTTTCTCTTTCTTTTTCTTTTATTAAAGATACTTACAGCTTCTTTAGAAGTAGTGATGGATCCTTTAGGTAATGAAAGAGGTGTTGATGGTGTTATGGGTGATGATGTAACTGGTGGGGGCTATATAAAGTCTTCATCCTTAAACATCAGAACTCAGAGTTGGGTTATTGATGTAAAACAAAATGTGTATTAATCTATAGTCCACTGCCTTGACTACCAGGAACTTGTCACAGCTACTTCATATCCTGGCACAGGATTCAAAAGGCAAAATCTGAAACCTAATTACAGAATATTAAGCTTCTTTAGAAACAGATCAAACAGTACAATAAATATTCCTTATTAAGGAGCATTGTATTGAATTTCAATTTCATTAAGGGGATTAAAACAGGAGAAATTGACCTATTGCTATTTTCATTTTTTAGTCTAATTAACCAAATGGAAAGTAACCATCTAATCTTAGTTGCCTTCCGTTGAGGTGCAAGATCCACCATGTTCTCTTTAGATTCAGTGAAAGTAGGTAATTCCACAAGAATATCTGTCTTTGGAGCCTGGGGAGAGAAACATTTTATAATCATAAGCTTTCTGTTCTTCCTAAAACTCAGAAACTCTTTTACAGTAGTCAGTACCCTTTTTAGCACAATTTGCTTTCCACTAAATCCCTAACTTCCTCCTCCAACTATACCCTTTATGAGTAACATAGGAAATATGCCCCTGACATAGCAACTTAGTATTATTTCTCCGAGTCTTCAGTACTTTATATACAAAAATTGCACTCTCATTTCATTCTAGCATTTAAAATACTCATTCATTAGCAATCCACTGATTTGCCAATACTGATCCTGCTGCCTGCCTCAAAAATAAAAAGCCATTTCTCAATTGTCATTTTATTTTTTGTTGTTTTATTTTTTTAGAGACAGAGCCTCGCTCTGTCACCCAGGCTGGAGTGCAGGGGCATGATCTCAGCTTACTGCAACCTACACCTCCTGGGTTCAAGCAGTTATCCCTGCCTCAGCCTCCTGAGTAGCTGAGATTACAAGCGCCTACCACCATGACCAGCTACTAATTTTTGTATTTTTAGTAGAGATGGGGTTTTACCTTGTTGGCCAGGCTGGTCTTGAACCCCTGACCTCAGGTGATCCGCCTGCCTCAGCCTCCCAAAGTGCTAGGATTACAGGTGTGAACCACCACACCCGGCCTCAATTATCATTTTCTAATAGTATGGATATAACTTGGTCTAAATTGCATCTTTTATCATTTTTAGTATCTAATAATAAATTATAAAATTGCCTGATTTACTAAAATGGTAAGTTCCTGTAACACAAGGAAGATGGGGAGGGGGTGGTATTAAAATAACGATCAGAACGGGGGTGGTGATAGAATAGGTAGCTATATTACAGTATATTTGATTTGATGTCTCTCTGTTCTTCACAGAACCTAGCATGCTACTTGTTCTCATTTTGTATATCTACATGTAGAATAGAAGTTTAAAAATATGGGTGGGGAAAAAGTCAATAAAATGCTTAGGCGCTAATCATTTTGTCCTTAATTCCTTTTTCACCCATACCAGAAAGCAACATCTGGATAAAGAGTTTATGGCCCTCTAGAATAATTCTGAGAACCCAAATTTAGCTGAGACAATGAGCTTCTCCAAGATTTCCTTGCCTCTAGAGCAATCTAAGAATGACAATTAACTTTGGTCTGTCTCGCATGAATGGATCCAAAAGTTGAATAGAATAAGAACCCACTACCCTGCCTTTAGAACATGGTCTATACTCTAAAACTGCTCCCAGTCTCCCTAGAATTTTTCCTGGACAAATCCCAAAATCAGATATGAAAACGGAAAGCAAGATGGTGTTCACTGAAGTCGAGTTTTCATACTGGACTTCAAATAATTTTCCTTGGCTTGTCCAAGCCTTGTCTCAGTTACATCTAATTAAGATGTAAAATGACTGGTCCTCACTTAATACTTGGACTGATCCCCTAAACCACAGTGTAGCACCTTCTACAAGAGTCTTTCCTTTCTTACTCATGCAGGGTTCTGAGTCAGACAGGAAGCCACCAGCTAGAGAAGCAGGAAGCCCTTTCTGATGGGCCCAGAGCAAGATGCCATAGTGACTGGTCCAATCCTGTGCTCTTCCATACAACAGCATGAAGGAAAATGATTAAGGAAATGAGTTGAAGGACATTCTAGATTAGCCAATCAACGCTTAAAAATTAATAGGAATCTGGACAAATGAAATAGAACAGGAACCATTCAGTCTAAAAGGAGAAAACAGCAGACACACACAACCAGTCACACCAATCTGCTAAAGAAGATGAGATAGATTAAGGAAAAGGAATAAACTTCTCCTGGCCGGGTGCGCTGGCTCACACCTGTAATCCCAGCACTTGGGGAGGCCAACGCAGGCCGATCACCTGAGGTCAGGAGTTTGAGACCAGCCTGACCAACATGGAGAAACCCCATCTCTACTAAAAATGTAAAAATTCTCCTGCCTCAGCCTCCCAAGTAGCTGGGATTACAGGCGTGCATTACCACACCCGGCTAATTTTTGTATTTTTAGTAGAGGGGGTTTCACGATGTTGGTCAGGCTGGTCTCAAACTCCTGACCTCAGGTCATCCACCTGCCTCAGCCTCCCAAAGTGCTGGGATTACAGGTGCGAACCACCACACCTGGCCTTTGTTTTCGTTTTGTGTGTATTTTGGGGAATTTTTAAAACATATAACCATACAAAGCGAGTTGGGCCAAATTCTAAAAGGCCAAAAGAAATGCCTGCTCTGACTGCAAGAGTACACCAAGCGTTTGTGGAGAGGCCTCAGTTGGATGGATGTCGAGGGTCCACATTAACCCAGGTACTCACCTCTCCACTGAGTGGTATCTCAATTGGCTTGGGCTTCACATCTATCAGGTAGAAGGTACGGGACAGGAGCAAAAGGGAAGGAGGGACGTTCTCCTTCAGGTGGAGGTCCTGCCACTGGAGAACGGGAGGGGAACACCAGGTGAGAATCACAGAACGCCAGAGCCGGAGGGACCCATGGTCATCTAGCGCCTCCCTCGCTGGCAGCTTGCCATCACCTCCACTCCCCCAACCCATGGTTCCCAAGCCACACCATGGCTGCTATACTGACACCATCTGCGCGTTCTTCATGGAAATTTTAACAGTGATAGGAATGAAATGTAATAGGAGTTACTCCTTTGTTTTAAAGCATTGATGTTCTTAAAGTATAAATATGCTATCTGAGGAAAAATATTAAACATGGGTTACCATAGCGTGTGTTGGTTTGGGGCACTAATTGAAAAACAGCCCCAGGTGGGCCACCAGGCAAAGTGGGGACCCCCAGATTCACACAGATGACAGGCCTTGAACTGAAATTTTTGCCACAGCGCTTTACACTACGTGGAATAGGTAAAATTTTAAGGTGGCCCCAAGACACCTTGTCCCTGGGGTACCCACACCCTCTAGTTACTCAACAGTATTCTGGGCACTGTATGAAAGGATTTTACAGATGTAATTGAGGTCCCAAGTCAGTTGACCTTAAGATAGGGAGATTATTTGGATGGGCCTCACCTAATCACATGAGACCATAAATTTGGGGCTAGAGGTCAAACACAGTGGAAACTAGATTTCAAGCACGAGGAGGCTCTGGCATGTGAGAAGTCCTCTGATGCCAGCTTTGCAGATGGAGGGGGCCAAGAAGCAAGGAATACAGGTGGCCTCAGTCCGACAGCTGCAAGGAACTAAGTTCAGCCAACAAACTGAATGAACTTGGAAGCAGGTCGTTTCCCACAGCTTCCAAAGGAATACAGCCTACACTTCTGACCTACCAACTGTGAGCTAATACGCTGATTTTAAGGCACTAAGTTCATGGTTCTTAGGCAGCAATAGAAAACTGATAGAGTACCTGATGTCAATCAAAGGGAAAAGTCAACCTAGTTCTTCAGCATCCCACTGCTCAATGAAATAAGGCAAATGAGGTAAGATGGCTCACTGGCAAAGGAGAAATCACGTGAGGAGGTTTGCATATTGTAGGGGGAGTGTTCTGGGGAAGAGGGCCCTGGAGGGGTGCTGCTACTTGCCTCTGTGAGCTGTTGTTGCAATTGTTCCTCCGTGAGACCCAGTGATCTCATCCCTCGGGCCCTACAGGCAGCCTGTAGTTCTGATACGCTCAATGCCTTCACCCCTTCCTTGGCAATTATCTGAAAGAAATGTAAGGGATGGAGTTGGAGCTTTTGATTCCAATTTTACATGATCCCTAAATTCCAGCAAATCAGTGGAAACAGAATCGGAGGCTTGGACACTTTGTCCCCTGCACTGGCTGCTGCTGCAAAGGCGAAGTAGGGAGGTAGCAGTTGAAATAATGGGAACCCTGCCAACAGGTATTAGCAATATCAGAGATATTTACACAACTCCTCCCCAACATTCTGTCATCAGAGTCATTATTTCCCCTCTTGATCTGCATTTTGTCTGGTTGTGACATATCTACTTTTCTCTTCCATGGCAGTTTTATGGTTCATTAGAAAAAAAGTAGTTCACTTGAAAAGCTTACAATGTACCATTTGTTGCATGTCCCTATAGTGTTCTCCCCTGCTGTCCTCCCACCAACCCCAGAAATGGCCCTGACACACTGGTTCATAAAACTCCCTCAGTATATATTACAGTTTATGTCAGGTCTCCATATGCAAGCCTGGGGCCCGAAAGTCTGAAGTCCTGCCTGCCCCGGCTGATGTCTCCCACCCCTGCCTGCGTTCACCATTGTCCCTGATCGCTTCCCTGGACAAGCCCCTCACCCAACCCTGCCACTGTAACTGAACTTGTGGTCCCATATACTCCCTTGCCCCTACCCCCCGCCACTATAACTGATCTTACTCTGCAACACCCCCACTCCCCAAAAAACTACCCAAACCTATAAAACCAACTCCTATCCCACTGCCCTTTGCTAACGCCCTTTTCAGCCTCAGCCCACCTGCACCCAGGTGAATAAACAGCCATGTTGCTCACATACAGCCTGTTTGGAAAGTCTCTTCATTGAAAGCGCACAGTTTTTCAACAGTTTCTGCTTGGCGTAACCCAAAATGATGGTATCTCTGGGGCCAGTATTTATTCCAAAGTTCTAAGAGCAACAACTGAAATCTAAATGGGGCCAAAGGGATCATGTGTTCTCAGTTCTAGGAAACCTGCTCCCCCGGGCGAAATACTTTTAAAGCAGCTGATTCTGAGTCAAGAAACATTCCTTCCATTTTTTAAAAAAGCCTAATTAGTAGTTATAGTCCAAGGATGCCTTTCTTCTACAAGGTGTTGAGGCTCTGCTTTTCCTCCCAGCATTATGCTTTGCATACCAAGCCAACTACCCCTTCTTGGCAGGCCAGTGCACCCGGCAAAATATTGACTTTGGCACCAGCTTCCCGGTATGAGAGCACAAGTGTGGGAGCAGAGCTTTGTCAGGAATCTACTGAGCTGTTATTTCCTTCCCAGCAGGTCCTAACTGCTTTAGATGAGTCCCAGCTAAGATACCCAAATTGCTAACTGCTTATGATGGCCTTCTCAAGAAAATGAGGAAGGCGATGACAACTCCTCAAATGAGTAATCAAGGTTCGAGTTGTCATGGTAATAGTTGTTTAAACCACTCATTTTGCCAGAACTCAACATGACTAGACCCAACAGAAAATACTGCACTTCTGGCCAGGCGCAGTGGCTCACGCCTGTCATCCCAGCACTTTGGGAGGCCGAGGCGGGTGGATCACTTGAGGCCAGGAGTTTAAGACCAACCTGGCCAACATAGCGAAACTCCATCTCTACTAAAAATATAAAAATTAGCCAGGTGTGGTGGTGCATGCCTGTAATCCCACCTACTTGGGAGGCTGAGGCGGGAGAATGGATTGAACCTGGCAGGCGGAGGTTGCAGTCAGCTAAGATTGCGCCATTGCAGCCTGGGCGACAGAGTGAGACTTCGCCTTAAAAACAAAAAAAAATACTGCACACTTCATCCCACAGGCACGCTAAGGTATCTCCTAAAACCTTGCTAATTCCCTAGAGCTATGGTTGAGGTCTTACTTCATCATCTGCTTTTATAGACTTCAGTTTCATCAGGAGCTGAAAGCGTAGCAGGTTGTTGGTTCCAAACGTCTGCAATTCCAGCAGTTTGCAAAGGGCAACCAGCTGAGGGCGATCTAGGTGCTCCAGGGCTAGCTGGTCCTCAAACAGTTTGGAAAACTGAACTATCTCCTTTGTGCTGGGCTTGTGGCCTGTCTGGACCTAGGCAGTGGGACAAAGAGGCCAATTAAAATGTGTTTCCTACTTAATTTAACTTTCCCACTAGGCTATTTCAAAGAGAAGTCAAAGCATTTATGGGACTCTGTCTGACATCTGGAAATGAGCCTCATAGTATACAGAAAAGATATCTGTCTGAAGTCAAACTATATCAGCTGAAAAAATCAGTAGTTCAAAAGTTTGACTCGAAATCTACTGTTCTTTCCAAGAAGTTATCAAGGTCTTCAACACGTTGATTACTTTAAGACAGGCTTTTCTGCAAACTACCATCAATGTTTATAATATTACATGTTTACAATATCTAATTATGTTCATAATTTAAATATCTGCAATTTCAAAGATAGTGAACAATTTGGGAAATCCATGAGGACATGTGTTTTTCATATAACTCCCAGCCCCGAAGTTGTTTGGCATTACATAAAAGGTGGACACCTGCCTCACATAGAATGAGAGCCGTGCAGAGGCATCGCCCATCTTGGCTCTGTTCCTCCTTGCCATTTCTGTCATGGTTTCTTGAAGAAATTTTGCTATTTCCAACTTTGCAGCCATTTTCTTTTTCTGTTCTTCTTCCTTAATGGTAGAAGAGTAAAAGTTACTCAAGCCTTCATGATTGCAAATTGGCAGATAAAGATGGGAGAAAAATCGCTGTCTCCTTGTTATTGCTCATCCCTACATTATGTAGTCACATGATGCTCAGGCTTAGCTGAATGGGTTTGTGAGACCAGAGCAAGTAAAAAGAAGCCTCTGTTTGGAAGTTGTCTCCTTACTTTTTGTAATCATAAGCATGTAATAGATCCAAAATGTTTCCCCAATGGGAGGCTTTATCTTTATCATTATTTAGAATGAGATACTATCTTTTTTTTTTTTTTTTTGAGACAAAGTCACACTCTGTCGCCTAGGCTGGAGTGCAGTGGCGATGATTTTGGCTCACCACAACCCCCACCTCCTGGGCTCAAGCAGTTCTCCTGCCTCAGCCTCCTGAGTAGCTGGGATTACAGGTGTGTGCCACCACACCTGGCTAATTTTTTTTTTTTTTTTTTTGAGACAGAGTTTCGCTTTTGTTGCCCAGGCTGGAGTGCAATGGTGCAACTCAGCTCAACACAACCACCACCTCCCAGGTTCAAGCAATTCTTCTGCCTCAGCCTCCCAAGTAGCTGGGATTACAGGCATGCACTACCACGCCTGGCTAATTTTTTGTATTTTTAGTAGAGATGGGGTTTCTCCATCTTGGTCAGGCTGGTCTCAAACTCCTGACTTCAGGTGATCCACCTCGGCCTCCCAAAGTGCTGGGATTACAGGCATGAGTCACCATGCCCGGCCTTTTTTGTTGTTGTTTTTTGAGAGGAGTTTTGCTCTGTCACCCAGGGTGGAGTGCAGAGGCCATCTCAACTCACTGCAATCTCTGCCTCCCGGTTCAAGCAATTCTCCTGCCTTAGCCTCCTGAATAGCTGGGATCACAGGCGTGCACCACCAGACTCGGCTAATTTTTGTATTTTTAGTAGAGAAGGGTTTCACCATTTTGGCCAGGCTGGTCTTGAACTCGTGACCTCAAGTGATCCACCTGTCTCAGCCTCCCAAAGTACTGATATTATAGGCTTGAGCCATGGCACCTGGACAAGAATGAGATACTATTTCCTAACCTGGTGCAAACCATCCAGGCTGCCAGTTGAGACAACTCTTTGTTTGGGTGGCCCTGGGTTTTGCTTTACAAAGAAAACTAAGAAATGGCCTGTACACTAATGTGGCTTACAGTTTAACTAGAAAACAGACATAAGTAATTACAATACAATGAGTTAAGTGCTCTAACAGACATAAACAACACTACACAGAAGAAAAGTAAATGGACACTCATAGGACACTGTGTTGACTCCCTGTTCATCACCAGAAATGTAGTATGGTAGCATTTTCAAAATAACCACAGTCAGGACTCAGGGCGGTAAAGAACAGGAATCCCTGTATATTTTTAAGTTGCCTAGGAGATTCTAATGATCAGCCAGACATGCGAATCACTGATTTTTAGATAGATCTTAAAGGATGTAGCCAAAAAAAAAAAAAACACACAATGGCAATACCATGGCTGGAAACCACTTAGTGGCCAGGCGCAGTGGCTCATGCCTGTAATCCCAGCACTTTGGGAAGCTGACGTTGGTGGATAACCTGGGGTCAGAAGTTCAAGACCAGCCTGGCCAACATGGTGAAACCCCATCTCTACTAAAAATGCAAACATTAGCCGGGCATGGTGGTACATGCCTGTAATTCTAGTTACTCAGGAGGCTGAGGAGAATCGCTTAAACCTGGGAGGCCAGAGAGCCGAGATTGAACCATTGCACTCTAGCCTGGGCAACAAGAGTGAAACTCCATCTCAAAATTAAAAAAACAAAAAAACAAACAGAATTCCTGCCCTCGTGGAACTTTTAGTGTAGTGGGAGAGACAAACATTAGTGACTAATGATAATTCAGTAATTCCTCACATTAATAGAGGCATAATGGGTAAGTGCTATGAAAGAGAAATGCATGGTACTATGATCTGATGTAAACAGAAAGCTCCTCTCTCCATAGAACAAAGCAAACAAGAATTTTCTAAGACTGTGGCCATGATGTAGACATATTTGTATGTTTTGGGGAATAAGTGGTGTTCAGGAAAGAGGTAACATTTAAATAAATCACTTCCTCTATTCCCCCATCTTCCTGAATTCACTCATATTTTTCCTTGGAATGTTTTGACATTAATTCTAGATGCTGATTTTTTTTTAATTTTTTTTTTTTTAAGATGGGGTTTCACTGTGATGACCAGGCTGGTCTTGAACTCCTGACCTCAGGTGATCCACCCACCTCGGCCTCCCAGAGTGCCAAGATTACAGGCGTGAGCCACCGCGCCCGGCCTAAATGCTGATTATTTTACATGTAAGGAAATTAAACCATTGCCAGGCAGTCAAATATTGTAATTTGATTTTATCTTGTGAAGGTATCCCAAATTTATCTTGAAGTCCTTTTTTTTTTTTTTTTTTTTTTTTAAGATGGAATCTCACCCTGTCACCTGGGCTGGAGTGCAGTGGCATGATCTCGGCTCATAGTAACCTCCTCTTCCTGGGTTCAAGTGATTCTACTGCCTCAGCCTCCCAAGTAGCTGGGACTACAGGTGTGTGCCACTATGCCCGGCTAATTTTTGTACTTTTATAGAGACGAGGTTTCACCATGTTGGCCAGGCTCAGACTGAGCTCCTGACCTTAAGTGATCCACCCGCCTCTGCCTCCCAAAGTGCTGGGATTACAGGGGTGAGCCACTGCACCCGGCCTTGAAATCTTTATTCTTATTGTCAATTTCATAATGTAGTCTCTGCCATCTCTCTCTTGGGCTATTATTCCAGCTGGTTTCCCTTCCTTGGCTCTGGCCTCTGCAGCCCCTCCTGCCAGCAAAATTATTCTTCCAAAACACAGATCTAATCACGTCATCTACCCAGTTACCCTGCTTCAAATGTTCTCTTTCCGTTATTCACCATGAGAAAGCCTAAATTCCTTAAGCAGGTGGATGCCTTCCAACCTGATCCCAACACATCACTTTGTCTGTTTCCTGTCACTGACACCCTGGAACTGCCTACTTCAACCACAAATAACCGACCAGTGGTCTCTGACTACCTCATACTCTCATATGCCACTGAGTCATGTTAAATGTTATTTCTTTAATCCAGAATACCTTTCCCAGACCATGGTAAAATCCCACTTACTCTTTAAGTCTCAGTTCCAAAGTTACCTTTTCTGTGAAAAATTTCCCAACCTTACTGATTTAAAAATTGCCCTCTTTGTCCTCTCGTAATGTTTTGTTCACACCTCCTTACCATACGTTATCTAGTAGAGTGGCACAGAAGGAGGAGAAGGAAGGAACTGCCTCTGTTTTCTCACCTGCACAGTGACTGCCACACTCAGTGAAGGCTCCCTCTTCTCAGGGGCTGCTGAACGGTCTGTTGGGCTAAATCAAACCTCGTCACCACGGTAACAGTGGACTGCTGTTTTCTTTATTCTTTTTATTTTATTATTTATTTTTTTAAAGACAGGATCTCACTTTTGCCCAGGCTGGAGTGCAGTGCAGTGGCATGATCTCAGTTCACTGCAGCCTCGACCTCCTGGGCTCAAGCAATCCTCCCACCTCAGCCTCCCAAGTAACTGGGAATACAGGTGCATGCTACCACACCTGGTTAATTTGTTTTAAAATTTTTTGTAGAGAAAGGAATCTCGCTATATTGCCCAGGGTGGTCTTGAACTCTTGGGTTCACACAATCCTCCCAACTTGGCCTCCCAACGTTCTAGGATTACAGGGATGAGCCACAGTATCTAGCCTGTTCTCTTTATTCTTTTAACAGTTAAAATCAAGTTAGATTTAGTGGAGAAGAGAAAATCTTTTCAACTAATGGTGATGCAATAGCTAGATATCCACATTAAAAAAAAACAACAACAAAACAGAGAAATGAGGCTGGGCACGGTGGCTCATGCCTGTAATCCCAGCACTTTGGGAGGCTAAGGAGGGTGGATTATGAGGTCAGGAGATTGAGACCATCCTTGCTAACACAGTTAAACCCTGTCTGTACTAAAAATAAAAAAATCACCCAGGCATGGTGGCACGCGTTTGTAGTCCCAGCTACCTGGGATACTGAGGCAGGAGAATCACTTGAACCCGGGAGGCGGAGGTTGCAGTGAGCCAAGATGGCACCACTGCACTCTACCCTGGGAGACAGAGAGAGACTCTGTCTCAAGAAAAAAAAAGAGAGAGAGAGAGAGAAATGAATCTAGATACTGACATTACAGTTTTCATAAAAATTAACTCGGCTGAGCACAGTGGTTCACATCTGTTACCTCAGCACTTTGGGAAGCCAAGGCGGGAGGATCACCTGAGGTCAGGAAATTGAGACCAGCCTGGCCAACATGGTGAAACTCTGTCTCTACTAAAAATACAAAATTTAGCTGGGCGTGGTGGTAGACGCCTCTAATCCCAACTACTCGGGAGGCTGACACAGAAGAATCACTTGAGCCCGGGAAGCGGAGGTTGCAGTGAGCTGAGATTGTACCACTGCACTCTAGCCTGGGTGACAGAGTGAGACTTATTCTCAAAAAAAAAAAAAAAAAAGTCAACCAAAGATCTAAACAGACACCTCCCCGAAGAAGATACACAGATGGTATATAAGCACAGGAAAGATACTCAACAACATATGACATCAGAAGATTACAAATTAAAACAATGAGATACCACTACACATCTATTTCGTAGCAAATGTCTAGAGCACTGACAATATCAAATGCTGGTGAAGATGTGGAACCACAGGAACTCTCATTCATTGCTGATGAGAATATAGAATAATACAGCCACTTCGGAAGACAGTTTAGCAATTTCTTAAAAGCTAAACATAGTCTTGCTATACAATCCACCAATTACTCTCCTAGGCATTTATGCCAGTGAGTTGAAAGCTTACATCTACACAAAAAGCTGTATATAAGGCCAGGCACGGTGGCTCATGTCTGTACTACCAGTACTTTGGGAGGACGAGGCGGGCGGATCACCTGAAGTTGGGAGTTCGAGACCAGCCTGACCAACATGGAGAAACCCTGTCTTTATTAAAAATACAAAATTAGCTGGGTGTGGTGGTGCATGCCTGTAATCCCAGCTACTTGAGAGGCTGAGGCAGGAGAATCGCTTGAACCTGGAAGGCGGAGGTTGTGGTAAGCCGAGTTTGCACCATTGCACTCCAGCCTGTGCAACAAAAGCAAAACTCTGTCTCAAACAACAATAAAAAAAACCCTGTACATAAGTGTTTATAGAACTTTTATTCATAATTGCCCAAAACTAGAAGCAATCAAGGTGTCCTTCCATAGGAGAATGGATAAACAAACTGTGGTACAGCCATAACAATGGGCTATCATTCAGTGATAAAAAGAATTGAGACATGAAAAGAACTTGAAATGCATATTGCTAGGTGAAAGAAGCCAATCTAAAATGGCTACATACTGTATGATCCCAACTATATGACATTCTGGAAAAGGCAAAACTACAGAGACAATAAAAAGATCAGTGGCTGCCTTGGGTTGGGGGAGGAAGATGGAGGGACAAATAGGTGGAGCATGGGGATTTTTTTTTTTTTTAAGACAGGGTCCTCCTCTGTCACCCAGGCTGGAGTGCAGTGGCACTATCATAGGTCACTGCAGCCTTGACATCCTGGGCTCAAGTGATCCTCTTGCTTCAGCCTCCCAAGGAACTGGGACCATAGGCATGAGCTATCATGCCTAACTAATTTTTTTGTTTTTTGTGGAAATGGAGTCTCGCTATGATGCCCAGGCTGGTCTGAAACTCCTGGGCTCAGGCAATCTACCTGCTTCAGCTTCCCAAAGTGCTGGAATTACAGACATAAGCTACTGTGCCTACAGCAGTGAAACTATTGAGTATGATACTGTGATGGTGGATACATGACATTATGCATTTGCAAAGCCCACAGAACTGTTTCAACATAAAGAGTGAACCCTAAAGTATGAGCTTTAATAATAAAATATCAGTCTTGGTTCTTTAATCATTACAAATATACCACACTAATGCAAGATATTAATTACAGGAGAAATTGTGACGGGGTGGGGTGGGGAGAAGTAGTACTTTCTGCCCAATTTCTCTGTAAACCTAAAAACTCCTGTAATAAAGGTTATTAAATTTTATTAAAGTTAAAAAAATCCTACATACCTTTTTGGATTCACTTTCAAAAGTTGATGGCAACATCTCTGGGAAGAGTTTCAGAAACACTGGTAATAAGAATTCCATGAAGGGTACAATTATGAACACCATAAATGGAACCAGGCGGAAGAAATCAACACAAGTTCTCAACAGCTATAGAATTAAATGCACATGCAATATTCATTATTTTAGGGCACACCAAAAACAAAAATCAAAACAAAAAACCCCTGTCTTGGTTCATCTTTCTTTCTTTCTTTTAAGAGATAGTGTCTCATTATGTTGCCCAGTCTGGCCTCAAACTCCTGGGCTCAAGAAATCCTCCCACCTCCCAAGGAGCTGGGATTACAGGCATATGTGTCATGCTCAGCTTGGTTCTTAAAGTGTTAAAACCCCATGACAGGTTTTCTGCAACTGTTTATAAAATGAAAAGGCAGGGTTTTCCTGTTTACCATAGCTCTGAAGTAATTTTTATTGGATAGCTTGAAGGAAATCTATGATAATAAAAATATTATTGGCATCTCCTAGACTTTATTACATTAGAGGGTTCATACTTTAATAGCATAGTACCACTTCAAATTGGGGTGTTTTTTGTTTGTTTTTTTGAGACAGAGTCTCATTCTGTCGCCCAGGCTGGAGTGCAGTGGCACAATCCCAGCTCACTGCAACCTCTGCCTCCCAGGTTCAAGCCATTCTCCTGCCTCAGCCTCCTGGGTAGATGGGACTACAGGCACATGCCACCATGCCTGGCTAATGTCTGTATTTTTAGTAGACAAGGGTTTCACTGTGTTGGCCAGTCTGGTCTCGAACATTTGACTTCAAGTGATCTGCCCACGTCTGCCTCCCGAAGTGCTGTGGTTACAGGTGAGTCATTATGCCCACCCAAAATTAGGTTTTAAAATGCATATGCTTAATATATTAACAATACTTCAAACATGAAGCCTCTCAACTTCTTGGAGAGATTAAAAAACATAATTATAACCATTCTACAAACGTGCATATGTACCCCTGAACCTAAAATAAAAGTTTGTTAAAAAACCATTCTACAGGCCGCACACCGTAGCTCATGTCTATAATCCCAGCACTTTGGGAGGCTGAGGCAGGTAGATCACCTGAGGTCAGGAGTTCAAGACCGGACTGGTAAACATGGTGAAACCCTGTCTCTACTAAAAAATACAAAAATTAGCTGGGCATGGCGGCTCGTGCCTGTAATCCCAGCTACTTGGGAGGCTGGGGTAGGAGAATTGCTTGAACTGGGACCCAGGAGGCAGAGGTAGCAGTGAGCCAAGATCGTGCCACTGCACTCCAGCCTGGGCTACAAAGTGAGACTCCTGGTTCTCACCAGCAGTTATTATTCCTACTCTGGGATTTTTTTTTTTTTAGATGGAGTCTCACACTGTCACCTGGGCTAGAGTACAGTTGCTCCATCTTGGCTCACTACAACCCCTACCTCCCGGGTTCAAGCGATTCTCCTGCCTCAGCCTCCCAAGTAGCTGGGATTATAGGCGTCCACCACCATATCTGGCTTTTTTTTTTTTTTTTTGTATTTTTAGTAGAGACAGGGTTTCACTATGTTGGCCAGACTGGTCTTGAACTACTTACCTAATGATCTGCCCGCCATGGACTCCCAAAGTGCTGGGATTACCGGCGTGAGCCACCGTGCCTGGCCTAGTCTGAGATTTTTTTTTTTTTTTTTTTTTTTTGAAAGGGAGTCTCTGTCACCCAGGCTGGAGTGCAGTGGCATGATCTTGGCTCACTGCAACCTTCACCTCCCTGGTTTAAGTGATTCTCCTGCCTCAGCCTCCTCAGTAACTGGGATTACAGGTGCATGCCATGATGCCCAGCTAATTTTTGTATTTTTAGTAGAGACGGGGTTTCACCATGTTGGTTAAGCTGAAGCTGATCTCAAACTCCTGATCTTGTGATCTGCCCACCTCAGCCTCCTGAGTGCTGGGATTACAGGCATGAGCCACTGCGCCCAGCCACCTACTCTGGGATGTTTAAGATGAAGTTTATGTTGAATTTAGAGCTCCCAAATAGTTCATTTTAATTTCACATTTTTTTTTCTCAAATATGATTCTTGCCTACCCTTCGTCTCTCTCGTCTGGTCAGGACCTGTCCATGCAACAGCCTCCAAACCATTCTGGCAGCAACTTTGGTGTCAATCCAAAGTAAGTGGAATCCATTGTAATAATATTTAAGTTCACCCATGATTATTTGTCTATAAGATTGCTCGCCTTCTTTAATCTTTGTGCCAGTTTCTTTTGTGGCCTGAGGGCTTGTCACCTGTGGATCTTTTGTGGTTTGCTCCAGCTGAGGTTTGCCAGGAACCTCTTGCAGCCAGTAATTGGATGTGTGTAGCTTTTGTATTAGTCTAGTTAGTGAGTGAAGTATTGTATTGCCTGGCTGACTAGGATCTGCATACTTCTTGCCCCCATAGTTCTTCAGACATGTCTTATTTAAATGGGAATCTGGCAAGTGAAGAAATGCACATGATGGGGAATAAAAAGAGCAGGTAGGATGGACAAAATGGCTGGAGAATCTGGAATAAAGAGCAACATCCTCTGAGTTAAATACATACTATTACAAGCACACACTATCATAAAGTACATACTGTTAAAGAAATAGGTAGTACATCTGGTCAAAATGAAACAGCTTCTTTTTTTTCACTTCTGTCGTCCACACTGGAGTGCAGTGGCGCGATCTCAGCTCACAACCTCTGCCTCCTGGGCTTAAGGAATTCTCCTGTCTCAGCCTTCTGAGTAGGTAGCCCGGCTCATTTTTGTGTTTTTAGTAGAGATGGGGTTTCACCAAGTTGGCCAGGCTAGTCTCAAACGCCTGACCTCCTGCCTTGGGCTCCCAAAGTGCTGGGATTACAGGGGTGAGCCACCATGCCTGGCCAAGGAATATTGTTTCAAAGAAACATTTGATGGTCGCTGAAGGGATTAACCAATCACATAATACTGCCTTGCCTATGCAGTGTCTTTGAACCCCTCAAATTAGAGGCACTTACAGCTAAAATATCCTTCACCTAAATTCTTCAAGAACATTAGGGCTGGGTGCAATGACTCACGCCTGTAATCCCAGCACTTTGGGAGGCTGAGGCAGGTGGATCACCTGAGGTCAGGAGTTCAAGACCAGCCTGGTCAATATGGTGAAACCCCACCTGTACTAAAAATACAAAAATTAGCCAGGCGTGGTATCATGCACCTGTAATCCCAGCTATTAGGGAGGCTGAGACAGGAGAATTGCTTGAACCCAAGAGGTGAAGGTGCAGTGAGACAAGATTGTGCCACTGCACTCCAGCCTGGGGGACAGAGCGAGACTCCATCTAAAAAAAAAAACAATTAGGATTGGGCACCCCAATTAAGGATCTCTACATTCTGGTATTGCAACAGCCCACAGTCTGCAGTTAAACTACCACATCAGATTGTTTGAAAAATCAAAGTATGACAGATATAAGCAAAGAAAGTGAATGGCAAAGAGATGGCTTTTTCCATTCTTTCAGGTGTTTGTTTGTTTTGAGACAGGCATGGTCCTCACTCTGTCACCCAGGGTCCCAGGCTAGAGGGCTGGAGTACAGTGGCATAATCACAGCTCACTGCAGCCATGACCTCCCAGGCTCACGTGGAAGAAATCAACACAAGTTCTCAACAGCCTACAGAACATGCCAAAAACAAAAGCAAAGAAAATTTGTCTTTTTTTTTTTTTTTTTTTTTTGAGCTAGAGTCTTGTTCTGTTGCCCAGGCTGGAGTGCAGTGGTGCGATCTTGGCTCACTGCAACCTCTGCCTCCTGAGTTCAAGTGATTCTCCTGCCTCAGCCTCCTAAGTAGTTGGGACTACAGGCACCCACCACCACACCTGGCTAATTTTGGTATTTTTAGTAGAGACGGGGTTTCACCATGTTTGCCAGTCTGGTCTCGAACTCCTGACCTCAAGTGATCTGTCTCCCTCAGCCTCCCAAAGTGCTGGGATTACAGGCATGAGCCACCCCACCTGGCTCTTTTTTTCTCTTTCTGTTTAAGAGACAGGGTCTTGCTATGTTGCCCAGGCTGGCCTCAAACCCCTGGGCTCAAGCAATTCTCCGCCCTCAGCCTTCCAAGGAGCTGAGATCATAGGCACATGTACCATGCCTGGCTTGGTTCTTAAAGTGTTAAAAACTCAGGCTGGAGTACAGTAATGTGATCACAGCTCCCTGCAGCCTGGACCTCACAGGCTCAGCATCCTGAGTAGCTGGGACTAAAGGCCTACACCACCACACTCAGTTTTTAAATTTTTTGCAGAGATAAGGTCTCACTATGTTGTCCAGGCTGTTCTTGAACTCATGGGCTCAAGCTGTCTTTCTGCTTAGACTCCCAAAGTGCTGAGATTATAAGTGTGCACCACTGCAGCCAGCCTTAGACTTTTTTTTTTTTTTTTTTTTTTTTTTGCTGCTCCAGTCAACCAAAGGGACACTTTATTGAGGCTCCAGGGCCATGGGACCTGGGCAGGAGGCTGCCCTTCCCCGAAGGAAGAGCTTATTTGACCTTCTTCTTGGGGCGCAGGTTGTTCGTGTGGCCACACTTCTTCTTGTGGCAGTTGACAGCATGGGGGTGCTGGCGAGCATAGCACTTGCAGCAGGTCATCTTGTTGCAGTTGTATTTCTGGGAGAGCTGTCGGAAGGAAGGTTCAATAATGCCACCTCACAGGTGCAGCACCAGGTGCAGGGTGGACTTTTTCTGGATGTTGTAGTCTGAGAGAGTGCAGCCATCCTCCAGCTGTTTGCCGGCAAATGTCAGACACTGCTGGTCAGGTGAGATACCCTCCTTGTCTTGAATTTTGGCTTTGACATTCTCAATGGTGTCACCGGTCTTGACCTCAAGGGTGATGGTCTTGCCTGTGAGAGTCTTCACAAAGATCTACGTCTCTGCGTCTGTAACTCAGCTGCCTCGCTCCAGCCTCAGACTATTTTTGAAGTATGCCAAGATAAAACACTCTTTGAATGGCCAAAAAGGGAAAAGTGCTCAGTGAATAGTTTTTATTTAGTCTCAGTGAATTAATAAATGGTAACCTTAATGGGATAGAAATATGCCCTAAGACTGGCTTGTTCATCAGCCATTTTACTCCCTTTACATCTAAGGACCTCACGTGACATTCATCAATTAAAGATATGTCACTCTAAAACCATTACATCTTCTGGCCAGGCACAGTGGCTCACGCCTGTAATCCCAGCACTTCGGGAAGCTGAGGCTGGTGGATCACCTGAGATTAGGAATTCAAGACCAGCCTGGCCAGCATGGCAAAACCCCATCTGTACTAAAAATACAAAAATTAGCTGGTGTGGTGGCACTTGCCTGTAATCCCAGCTACTTGGAAGGCTGAATCAGGAAAATCTCTTAAACCTGGGAAGTGGAGGTTGCAGTGTGCCAAGATATCATGCCACTGCACTCCAGCCTGGGTGACAGAGTGAGACTCTGTCTCAAAAAAATAAAAATAAAAGAAAGAAAAAAAATTACATCTTCTTCTTTTTGTTTTGAAAGAAAGAAAGAGCAAAAGAAAGAAAAAAAAAGAATGAAAGAAAGAGGAAGAGAAAGAGGGAGAGAGAACAGGATTCTTGTTCTATTGCCCAGGCTAGAATGCAGTCTAAAAATGGGTATTAAAAACCTCTTTTATGCCAATAATTGTGCTTAACAATGGAGACAGGAAGGAATAGGGG